>QRFJ01000976.1:18826-68586 GCA_006176705.1 Cocos nucifera | reverse complement strand
AAGAACGTTAGGTTCAAATTCGAGTGCTAGCACGATTTCCTTGAACCTAATTGAATCTCATTCAGTATCAAATTGAACTAGATCAGTTTCAATTGATGATCACCAGATTCAAACCCTTATTTGTGTGACCCAGTTAGGTTCATAAACAAAATATGCACAATAAATCCTAGGGTTTCAGGATCTAGGGTTTTGCAGAAAGTAAGTTTTGGGTTTCTGATTAAGGATGAACACGCAGCACCCCTACACGTCATAAGAACACCCCATCGAATGGGAAGAGAGGGCCTTTAAACCCTTCTTCGTTCTTATGACCGGACGGCCAAGAGGAACGCCTTAATCAGGAACATTCAATACTACAAAACAATATCAGATCTATATCATATATCTCATATATAAAGTAGATCTAATCATGGCATATTTTGCATACATCTCATGTATCAAATCATGCATATTTTCAGATCTAAATTATCTCATAATAATCTAAAAAATTAGATTTAAATTGATCTAATCAAAATAAATTCTAATCTAGACAATTATGTAGAACTATTCTACAACTAGTCTAGTCATGCATCTATCATATCTCATATGATATTTAAAATTAAATAATTTTTATTTGCTGTTTATCAGATGTTATTATAACACTTATAATATCAGAAAATAGTAAATAAGAAGATCTAAAATATGATTTAATCAGATTAAATCAAAGACATGCAAAACTATTCTATAGAACTATTCTATTCTAGAACTAGTCATGCATATCTTCATGTTCTTAGATCCAAATCATTTAATTTTAATTTTTTCTGATTTCAGATCTGATCACATCTCATGTGACATCTGAAATCACTTTATTTTCTAATTAAAATAAAATTAAAATCAGATCTAAACAATTTAGAACCATGGCTCTGATACCAGTTGAAGGGAAATCCTGATTTCCCGGTCCAGGTTCGTCCAGATCTGATTAGATCAAGAGATATATTTCAAAAATTTTCTCTTGATCTCAATCAGATCTTGATATGTTTCAGATCTGATTCTTATTATTTTAATAAATAAAATAAAATAAGATAAATTAAATCAAATTCAATTTACCTGATTTGGGTAATCCTATTACCCTGTAGATGATCCTGATTGCAGCGGAAGGTTCTGGATCTTAGCCACGCAAGCGCCTGGCCTCTACCGGTATCCACTCGGGTTGGATCTGGAGATCCTCTTCTTCTCTATCACACCTCCAAAAATCAGATCTGGATCTGATCTGGAGGATCTTCAAAACTCTTTTGAAGATCTGCAGTCGTCCTTTTGCAGCAGCGCAGCCTTCTTGCTTTTGATCGCCTTTCCTTGATCTGAATCGCACCAAACTAAGTCCAAAACACCTTTTGGACGTGGAGAGCAAGGAGGAGAAGAGACTATGGCATGGAGAAGGAGGGGAGAGGCAGCCTTGGGGCGTATCTAATAGCATTGGAATTAGGGTTGGGCGCAGGGTCTTATTTATAGACCTCTTGTGATCCAACTCCTCTTCCTCTCAACCAATCACAACCCTTTGTGAAATCAGATCTAAATCTGATTGGTTGGAATAGAGACCCCTGGATTCCTCCTTAGAGGGCGCCTAAGACCAGTCAAACTGGATTCTTAGTAGAACTCTGATTGGAATCCAAAAGGGAGGTGGAGTCCTTGTCCAACAAGGACTCCTAGGCGCCTCCTACTTGGGCTCACGCCACCCTTGGCGTGCGCCCTTCTCCTTGCCAGGTTCTGGCAGGGGGACAGGCCCCCACCAGCTCTCCAATAGGTGCATGACATGTGGTCAAAAGTCAAAGGGTCAATGGTCAACGTTTGACCAGTCAAAGGTAGACTTTTGACCAAAGTCAAAGAACAAGAAATGGCAGGTGACCAAAAATGGCAGGTAATGTCTTACAAATAAGACAACCTATTCTGACTTGGACAACCTCCAGTCAGACCATATGAAGGCCTCTGATTGAGCACAAACTCCTTTGGCTCAGTCAGGACAACTTATTTATGATAGTAAAAGAAGAACGTTAGGTTCAATCGAGTGCTAGCACGATTTCCTTGAACCTAATTGAATCTCATTCAGATCAATTGAACTAGATCAGTTCAATTGATGATCACCAGATTCAAACCCTTGTTTGTGTGACCCAGTTAGGTTCAGTTCTGTATGGTAATGGGATATGTCATGATCTCTATCATCGACATCATCGAAACTCCTTTCGATGGATCAGAACTCTTCTGATTCGAACAGCTAGAATGATCGATCATCTAAATCATTCTAATTGCTCCCAAAATCCACCAGTGACACCTAGCAGTATATGGTGGCAACCCATCAGAGCTGAATGCGAACCTCTTGGTGCAGCTACCTGTGTGATTAAGTTCTTCTATCTTGAGCCCCGATCAGATTAGGGTTAAGGTGAACTCGTCAAACCCTAGTCTCTGTCATATGATGTAATCATTCGATTCGAGTCCAATGTGAAAATCTAAATAGAAACTCTTTCTATTATTTCACTCTGCCATGGCCATGGGCTTCTGGACTTGATTCTCATGATCATCATAGGGCTACTCCTCTACCACCGAGGTAGATAGATTCCCATCTTGATGCAATCCAGTTCCTACAATGAACATGCTATAGCCAACATACACCTCAGGGTTCCATATGGCTAGGAGACCGAGTAATGGTGTAGTCAAACTATAACACCCTCAAGGTGAACTGCCGATGCATCTCAGGTCAAAGAACCAGACACACTACTGCAGCATCGAGTCAGTCATTGACGAGAAGGTAGACTTCCTAATGACTACTCGAGGTGGTCACGCTCAGTGCCCTCGTTCTCTAACGAGTACCTGTACTCTCGCTCCGGTGTCTCCACACCGTAGACTCAAGACTCATCTACTAAAGAGAAGCGATCGTACACCAACCTTCCGGATCAATCACCATCCTCGTGATGATCCTATGGTCGGGAGCTGTTTATGAGTTAATAATGATTATTCATGTCTTAAATTTTCAACTCTTGAAAATATGAATTATCATTACCATTAACTCAAAGGATGTATCACAGACACTAAATACACATGTGTGATAGAAAATAATCCATTTCATTAATTATAGTCAAAACTACAATTTTGCCCCTAGAAGTGTATTACAAGTGTCAGCAATTCTGGCTTCTAGGGCACATATATCTAACACCTTAAGGGGCTTGGTTGTTGCTTCGATGACCTGGGATTCAAGGTGAAGCAAGAAACTAAAGTTAGATAATCAAGACTGTAGAAAGAAGATTTTTTGTAGGTTAGCCAACTCAATCCAAAACTGGATCGACTATGTCTCAAAGCACAGGCAAAATAGAAAGATCGAGTTTCAAAACTACAGGCACGACATAGGACTGAGTCGGCTCAGTTTTAGATTGAGCCGACCTAGTGAAACTTAGCTGGCTCAGTGCTGAGACTGAGCCAACTCAGTGCACGGGCAAAGTTAAGCGAGTATCTATTTTGTGCTAGGGTCTGGGTTGATCCTAGGGGTCCTAAGGCTTGATTTGAGAGGTCTTAAGAGGGCTAATTTATGTATGGGTTGGGATTAGATCCAAGGGATGAGAGCATGTGAGACTTGGGCTCGGTGAGTGCTTTCATGTATTAGGTTAGGCTAAGGGTGTTTTTGAGTTAGGGTTTATTAGAGTTCATATGGTAACTCTAGGGTATATAACTAGGACATTGTAACTTTTACAATGAGAAGTGAATACAATTGAGCTTTTCTCCCTAACTCTCTTCTTCTCTCTGGTTCCAACACCAAAACCCTAGCTTCTCTCATCTTTCTTAGATCTTCTTCAGTTTGCTGGATTAACACC
The DNA here is from genome assembly GCA_006176705.1 of Cocos nucifera. Lineage (NCBI taxonomy): Eukaryota > Viridiplantae > Streptophyta > Magnoliopsida > Arecales > Arecaceae > Cocos > Cocos nucifera. The sequence goes on along the minus strand of QRFJ01000976.1, from coordinate 64,753 downwards.
CAAGTTCTTGCACGAGATCAGATATACGGCTTTGGCTCTGCACAGCCATAGGAACAACATGATGGTCTTTAATTATGAGCTACTTGACCTGAATGCATTCATGATGAGTTAATGGCATATCCCTTCCACCGATCTCACTTATCTGATCGATTGGGTCGATCTAGTTCTGGTTTGATGTGGCTAACGATTCAAACTAACACATGCTACCAGGTTAGTCATAATCATTATGACTAATCGAGTCTAAGAGACCTAAACCAAATCTTCTTAAAAAAATATTAAGTCATTGGTCTTCCACTATTGTAGATATGCTGGTCCTTCTCGATGTTAATTATTTTCGACTGAATATAGTGGTTTAGTTACATCGGAAAGATGCAATCACATCTATTAGGCATTGGATGCTATGGATTGATAGATGGGTTGGGCTCAATATTTTGCATATCGTAAGGATCCCAATCATGAATCCAATTTGTGCAAATGATCTGTCTGACTTAACTAAGAAGTGGAGCAATATTTTGGATATGGTGAGCTTCATGAATTAGAGATCAGATCTGGGTGCACCATGTTTGGAAAAATATTGGACAAGAGCTATCTACACATTGGTAGACCCATTACCAATAACTATTAGATGAGGTGGTGAGCCAATCAGTGGGACCACACCATCCAATAAAAGTCAATAATTGTGAAGACTTTTGCATCTCTGCTAAAGTAGTGTAGGGATCCGAGAAAATAGTGAAAGTCTAAATTTGTTTAAAAATAAAACTCCATAAATTGATCAAGTTAAATTATAAATCTAACTAAAAACTTTGACTCTCTACAGAAAAATATCTGCATCAAACCTCCTAGCTCGAATCTTAGATACCTACAGACTGATCGAATCCTATTACAAGGATTGGCTCTAAAATTTGAAAATTATTTTGAGCTTTGAGAAGCTATCCTATGTACTAGATCAGGAACTTTCTACTCTTCTAGTCCATCTGATCGCTAATCAGAGAGCATCTCATAAAAAATAGTCTGACAATGACAATAAAGTCAAGTGTTACATGTTGGGCTCAATGTCTGATGAGTTGTAGCACCAACATGAGGATATTAGGACTACATGCCAAATATTAGTTCACCTGTAAGAGTTGTTTAGTGAATAGAGTTGCGTAGTGCGCTACCAAGTCTCAAGAAGACTCTTTAAGGCATAGATGCATGATGGACAGTCGGTCCAAGATTATTATCTGATGATGATCAAAGACCTGAAAGAGCTTAAGAAGCTCGGGTCTTAATGGACAAGGAACTATAGATTGATGTGATCCTACAATTCTTGACTGATTCGTATGGATAGTTCATTATGAACATCCATATGAATAAGTTTCAGTGCACCTTGGTGGAGTTGATGAATATGCTGGTTACTGCTGAGCAGACTTTGAAGGATTCGAAAGGTTCAGTTCTAGCTATGGAGTGGACTTCTTTTAAGAGAAAATCTTTTAGAAAGAAGAAGAAGCAAGAAATAGAGAAAAAGAAGGAGGACAAGCTAAAGAAGAAGGCTGCAGAGAAAGAAAAGTGTTTTCATTGTGACTCTGATGGTTATTGGAAGCGAAACTACCCTGCGTACCTGACTAGCCTGAAGAACAAAATGGAAGGAGGACATTCTAGAGGTATGCTCATCATTGATACTAACCTTACAATTTCTTCTACATCTAGTTGGATGCTTGACTCTAGTTCAAGTGCTCAATTATGTACTTATATGCAAGATCTTAAGGATAGTAGAAGGCTGAGGGATGATGAGATGATTCTGGACGTCAGAAATAGAATAAGAGTTGCTACTGTGGCCATGAAAACCTACTCTCTTCGACTATCGTCTGATTTTGTCTTAGTTCTTGGGGACTATTATTTTGTGCCTGCTACGAGCAGAAATTTGATTTCTATTTCATGCTTAGCATAAGAAAGTTATGTAATTAGCTTTTTTTAAGGACCACTACACTACTCTTTTTGAAAGAAATAAAATTGCAAGTTGTTTCTTAATTAATAGTCTCTATTAGTTATATGTAGATATTTCTATATATAATGTCAAGTAAAATGTGAATGCCATAGGATCAAAATGATCTATAAATAGTATTAATGAAAGGTATCTATACCACTTTAGGCTAGGTCATATAGTTGAAGATAGGATTAATAAATTTAAGAAATTCGGACTAATGGGTCCTTTGAATTCCAAGTCATATCTAATTTATGAATCATGCCTTCAAGGCAAAATGACCAAGCTTTTTTTTATAGGATATGGGAAAAGGCCACAGACGTACTTGCCTTGGTATATACAGATGTGTGTGGTCCATTTGATATGCCAACCAGAGATAATTTTTTTTACTTCATTATCTTTACTAATGATCTATTTTAGTACGAGTATGTGTACCTGATATGACATAAGTCTGAAATCTTTGAAAGGTTCAACAAAATTAAGATATGAAGTAAAAAAGTAAATTAGAAAGCCCATTAAGATTCTTCAATCAGATCGAGGAGGTGAATACCTTAGTTGAGAATTTTTGAACTATCTCAAGGACAATGGCATAGTCTCATAATGGACTCCACCTGAAATGCCTCACCTCAATAGGATTTTAGAATAGAGAAATTAGACCCTATTAGATATGGTCCGATCCATGATGAGCTTTACAAACTTTTCTGAATTTCTTTGGTGATATAGTTTATTAATAGCTATTTACCTACTGAATAGGGTTCCATCTAAAATCATTTCTACCATAGTATATGAGATATGGCATGGTAAGAAGCCAAGTCTGAGTCATCTCAAAATTTAAAATTGTTCAGCCCATATCAAGAGATAATAGGTGGATAAGTTAGAGTCTAGGTCTCTTAGAGCTCGATTTATTGGATATTCTAAAGAGTCGTTAGGATGTTACTTTTATCTTCCTGAAGATCACAATGTGATTATGAGTCAGCATGCTATTTTTCTTAAAAAATAATTTACTCAAGATGGTGGCATTAAATGTTACATTAAGCTTGAGGAGAAAGTCTCCAAAGAGCAACAAGCCAAGGAACCTGAGGAATCCAATTAGTCTGAGCTGATCCACACACTACCTCCTCCACCTCGTAGGTCAAATAGAATTTTCTATCCTCTAGAGAGGTACTTAAATAATATTTTAGAGGATATAGAGAAAATATTTCTCATGAAAAATGGGGTTCATGATGATGATCTCAAAACCTATGATGAGGCAATATCAGAATCGACTTCGAGAAATGGTTAGAGGCAATGAAGTTAGAGATTGACTCGATGCGCTCAAATCAAGTTTGGATCTTGGTAGATCCACCTAAAGGTATAGTATCTATTAGGTGTAAATGGATCTTCAATAAAAAGTTAGGTATAGATAAAAGTATAGAGACATTCAAGGCTAGGTTAGTAGTGAAAGGGTATAGTCAGCATGAAGGCATTGCCAATCAGAATACCTTCTTGTCAGTAATCATGCTAAAGTTGATCCACACATTACTTGCTATTGTAGTTTATTTTGATTATAAAATATGATAGATGGATTTGAAAATAACGTTCCTAAATGGATATCTTGAGGAAGATATCTATATGGAACAACTACTTAGTTTCACTTCTGGTGATGGTGATCATAGAGTCTGTAAGCTATAAAGATCCATCTATGGACTTAAGCAAGCATCTTGGAGCTAGAATGCTCGTTTCAATGATATAATCAAATCATTTGATTTCATCAAGAATGATGAGGAATCATATATTTTTAAGAAGGTCAGTGGGAGCACTATTGTCTTCCTCGTACTATACATGGATGACATCCTCCTAATTAGGAATGATATTCCCATGTTGGCCTTAGTCAAAGTGTAGTTGTCTAAAGAGTTTTCTATGAAAGACCTAGGAGAAGCTTCCTTCATTTTGAGAATTAAGATGTATAGGGATAGACCAAAAAGGATGCTAGGTCTCTCACAAAAGATATACATAGAGGTGGTGCTGAAGAGGTTCAGCATGAAAAACTCCAAGAGGAGACTAGTGCCATTCAGACATGGCATTCATCTCTCCAAAATGATGTGCCCCAACACACCTAAAGAGATTGAACGCATGAGCAAGATCCCTTGTGTTTTAGTAATAGGAAGCCTCATGCATGCCATGCTATATACTTGACTTGATACCACTCATGCTATGAGTGTTACAAGCAGGTATCAATCAAATCCAGACGAAGAGCACTAGACTTTTGTGAAATGTACTCTTAAGTACTTGAAAAGGACTAAGAATATATTTCTGATCTTTGGTAATGAAGAACTCCAGGTCCAGGGATATATAGACTCAGACCTTATGTCTGACATAGCTGATCGAAAGTCAACATCTGAAAGTCTATTCCTATGTAATGGTGGTGCTATAAGTTGGAAGAGTTCTAAGTAGACTGTGATAGCGAAATCCACCATGAAAGTAGAATATATCACTTCCTCAGAAGCTACAAAGAAGATGTTCTAGTTCAAGAAGTTCATCGCAGAGCTCAGAGTAATACCATCATATACTATCCCTCTGTACGACAACAATAATGGTGCCATAGCCCTAGTTAAGAAGCCAAGGTCTCATCAGAAGTCCAAGCATATCGAGCAGCGATATCACCTCATCCACGATTACCTCAAGATGGGATACATCAAGGTCAAGAGAGTTGATATCATAGATAATGTAGCTGACCCACAAACGAAGCCATTGAGTCAACAAAAGATCGAGCCTACTTTGAGAAGATAGGATTTAGATTTGTAGCCAATTAGCTTTAGATCAAATGGAAGTTTGTTAGATGTATGCCTTAGAAGCCAGATTGTCCGACACTTATAAAATACATTCTAGAAGCATTTTTATAATTTTAACTTATATTTAATAAAAAATTATTTTCTATCATATTGCATATTTAAAGTTTCTATGATACATCTATTGAGTTAATAGACATGATAACACATATTCTCAAGAGTTGAGAATTTAAGATGCGTGTTATCATAATTAACTCATAAACTACTCTTAATCGTAGGATCATCATAAGGATGGCAATCAATTTGAAAGATTAGTGTATGATTGCTTTCTTAAGATAGATGAGTTTTAAGCCTACGGTGTGAGGACACCAAAGCTAGAGTGTAAGTACTTGTTGAGAATAAGGGCACTAAGCATGACCACCGCTAGCAGTCATAAGAAAGTCTACCTTCTCATCAATGACTAACTCAATGCTGTAGTTATGTGCCTGGTTTTTAACCTGAGGTGCATTAGCGGATCATCTTGAGTTTGTTATAATTTAATTATACTATAACTCTGTTAGATACGTATGCCCTGGAAGCCAAAATTGGCTGACATTTGTTATACACTTCTAAGGGCCAAATTATAATTTTAACTATAAATAATAAAATGGATTATTTTCTATCATAATGTATATTTAGTATCTTTGATACATTCTTTGAGTTAATGACAATGATAATTCTAATTTTCAAGACTTGAAAATTTAAGATATAAATTTTTATTATTAACTCATAAAATGCTCCTGACCATAGGATCATCATAAGGATGGTGATTGATCCAGAAGGTTTGTATACAATCACTTCTTTATAGTAGATGAGTCTTGAGTCTATGGTATAGAGACACCAGGGCGAGAGTATATATACTCGTTAGAGAATGAGGGCATTGAGCATGACCATCTCGAGCAGTCACAAGGAAGTCTACCTTCTCGTCAATGACTGGCTCGAAGCTGCAGTTGTGTGTCTGGTTCTTTGACCTGAGGTGCATTGATAGTTCACCTCGAGGGTGTTATAGTTTGACTACATCATGACTCGATCTCCTAGCCATCCAAAACCCTGAGGTGTATGTTGGCTATAGCATGCTCATTATAGGAATTGGATTGCACCAAGAGAAAATCTATCTACCTCGGTAGATGAGGAGCAGTCCTATGATGATCATGAGAATCAAGTCCATAAGCCCATGGCCATGGCAGAGTGAAATGATAGAAAGAGTTTCTATTAAGGTTTTCACATCGGACTTGAATCGAATGATTAATTCATATGATGGAAATTATGGTTTAATGAGTTCACCTTAACCCTAAATCGATCAGGGCTCAAGATAAAAGAACTTAATCACACATGTAACTGCACCTAGAGGTTCATTTTTAGTTTTGATGGGTTGCCACCATATACTGCTAGGTGTCACTGGTGGATTTTGGGAGCAATTAGAATGATTTGGATGATTGATCATTCTAGTTGTCTGAATCAAAAAAGTTCTGATCCATTGGAAGGTGTTTCGATGATGTCGATGATAGAGATCGTGATATATCTTATTACCATACAAAATTAAATCTAATTGGATCATACAAATAAGAATTTGGATCTAGATATCATCAATTGGACCAACCTAGTTTAATTGATTTGAATTAGGTTCAATTAGGTTCAAGAAAATCGTGCTAGCACATGATTGAGCCTAAAGTTCTCCTTCAAATAATTATTAAATATTGTCTTGATTGAGCTAAATGTGTTTGAACTCACTCAGGTACCTTCACTTGGTCTGACTGGAGCTTGTCTAGGTTAGAAAAGAATTGTCTTAATTTATGAAATAAATTTAAGACAACACCTGCCATTTTTCGTCACCTGCTAATTCTTGTCTTTTGACTTTGGTCAAACATTGACCTTTGACCCTTAGACATCTGCCATGTGTCATGCACCCATAAGAGAGTAGATGGAGGTTTGTCCCCTAACTAGAAAGAGAAAAGGAGGGGGCACACACCTAGGGAGGCGTGCACCCAAGGATAATGATGCCTGGAGTTCCATACAAATGGGACTCTAGGTTGCTTCATGGAATAAACTTAGGTGGTGCCTAATACTCTACTTTGACCAGTCTTGGCGCCATCGAAGGATATTGGAGAGGGGCTCTCATCTGATTGGATCAGGTGATATCATCCCACTAATCAAATTTAGATCTGATTGCACGAAGAGACGTGATTGGTCAGGATGATGTGGCACTGCATGACACAGTAGGGCTTATATAAACCCTAATTGCACCTAGGTTTAGAGAGTTTCTCCTCTTGCCCATGCCATATAGCCATCTCCCTCTCTCCTCCATGCCTACCTCTAATTTTCTCTCTCCTCTCCATGCCTAAGGGGCTTTGGGGTTCAGTTTGGTGCGATTCAGGCAAAAGAAAGGCGACAAGAAAGGAAGAAGGCAGCACTGCTGCAAGAGATGACATCGGATCTTCAAAAGTTATTTTAAAGTCCTTCAAGATCAGATCAAGATCTGATCTTTGGAGAAAAGATTAAAAAAGAAGAGATATCTAAATCCTGCTCGAGTGGATATTGGTAGAGGCTAGGCGATTGCGTAGCTACATCTAGAACCTTAGGCAATCAGCAAAATCATCATAGGGTAATAGGATTACACAAGAACAAGGTATAAATTAAATCTAATTTAATTTATTTTATTTTATTTTATTAGATCTATCAAATCAAATTTGAAAAGTATCAGATCTGATTTAGATCTAAGAAATTTTTTTTCGAAATATTCTTCTTGGTCAAATCAGATTTGAACTAACCTGGTCTAAAAAATAGGTTTTTTCCTTCAACTGGCATCAAAGCTAGGTTCCTATAAATAATTTAGATCTAATTTTAATTTAATTTTAATATAATAATTAGGTGATTCTAGATGTCATATGAGATGTAATTAGATCTGAAATCAAAAAAATTAAAAATTAAATAATTTAGATCTAAGTTCTAGAACATGCATGACTAGTTGTAGAACAGAATAGTTCTATGTATAGTCTTGTATGATCATAATTTAATTTGATTAAGTTATAATTTTTAGATTAATTTATTTACTATATTTTGATATTATAAATATTATAATAAGATCTAAAAAGTAGAAAATAAAGTTATTTAATTTTTGTTCATATGAGATATGATGAATGCATGTTTAGACTAGTTGTAGAATAGTTCTACATAATTGTCTAGAATAGAATTTATTTTGATGTAATCAATTTAAATTTAATTTTTTAGATGATTATGAGATAATTTGGATCTGAAAAACATGTATGATATGATACATGAGACGTACGCAAAATATGTTTATTGTTAGATCAATTTTATATATGAGATATATGATGTAGATCTAACTAATTTTATAGTTTTTATATTTCTAATTAAGGCGTTCCCCTTGGCCGTCTGGTCATAAGAATAAAGTAGGATTTAAGTGCCCTCTCCTATCATTTGATGGGGTGTTCTTATGATGTGTAGGGGTACCGCACATTCGTCCTTAATCAAAAATCCAAAAACTTATTTTCTGTAAAATCCTAGATCCTGAAATCCTAGAATTTTATTTATATATTTTATTTATGAACCCTAAATTTAATTAAGAATTATGATTATAAAATATGTTAAGTCTAAAAAATAAGAATTTTTAGATTTAATACAAATTAATAAAATTGGGTTCAGACTGGGTAGCTTAATTATGTCTAAGCGATTGATCAAATCGAATCAAGAGTTGGTTAGATGGGATTAAGAGTGCTTAAATTGATCAACTTAATAGGATTAAGTCTGGGTCAAGATCGAGTCATGTGAGTGATCGATCAAGCTAAGACTTAATTAGGCTCAGTGGTTAGAGTTTGGATTGTAGGCTAATCTGATTGGTTCTGGCTCAACAATTTAGTGTCTAAGGTAAGTTTAACAAATACGACTGACTGATTTTTAATTGAAAGCTACTCGACTCGAATGCATTCTATCGGATTAATGGCATATCCCTTCTACCGATCTCACTTACCTGGCCATATTTATTGGCTCAGTCCTAATCTGAGGTGGTCAATAATCCAAGCTAACCCATGCCACTAGGTTAGTCATAATTATTATGACTATGTCAAGTCTAGTTTAATGAGACCTAAATCAAATCCTCTTAAGAAAAGATTAAGTCTAAGATCTTCCACCATTGTAGATGTGCGGGCCCTTCCTGGGGATAAATGTTCTCGATTGGTTACAGTGGTTCAGTTGTACCAAAAAGATGCAACCATGTCTATTAGGCATTGGATGCTATAGGCTGGAGGATGGATTGGGCTCAATATTTTAGATACGGTAACAGACTCAATTAAGAATCCAATCTGTGCAAACGATGGGTCTGACATAACTAAGGAGTGGATCAATATTTTGGGCATGGTGAGATTCATGAATTAGAGATCAAGTTTAGGTGCGCCATAATTAAAGAATCATTGAATAAGAGTTGTTCACTTATTGGCTAACCCATCACCAATAACTGTTAGGTGAGGTTATGAGTCAGTTGGTGGGATCGCACCACCCACTAAAAATCATTAATCATGAAGACTTTTGCATCTCTATAGAGAAAGTGTAGGGATCTAAGAAAATAGTGAGAGCTAATTTATCTGAAAATAAAACTCCTAAACAAGTTGGTCAAGTCCTAATTACAATATCTAACTAGAAACTTTGACTCTCTATAGAAAAATATCTGCGACCAACCCACTAGCACGTATCCTCGACACCCATAGATTGATCGAATTCAACTACAAGGATTGGCTCTGGAACTTCAAAATCATTTTAGGTTCCAAGAAATTAATTCATGTATTGGACCAAGACCCCCTCACCTTACCAACTCGTCCATCTGCTGAACAAAGAGCGTCTCTTGATCAGTGGATGGATGAAGATAATAAGTCTAGATATTACATGATGGGCTCGATGTCTGATGAGCTTCAACGCCAATATGAAGATATCAGGACTGTCCGTGAAATATTGGCTCACCTAAAAGAGGTGTTTGGTGAATAGAGTCGTGCGGCCAAGTATCATGTCACTAAACGACTGTTCAAGACTAAAATGCGTGATGGACAGTTAGTCCAAGATCATTGTCTGATGATGATCAAAAATTTGAAAGAGCTTGAGAAGTTTGGTGTAAAGTTGGACCTGGATCTACAAAATGATATAATTCTGCAATCCTTGACTGATGCATATGGGCAGTTCATCATGAACTACCATATGCATAAACTTCAAAATTGTCTGGTCGAGCTTATGAACATGCTGGTTACTGTTGAGCTTTCTATGAAAGATTTTATAGGCTTAGTGTTTGCTATAGAACGGACTTCTTCCAAGAGAAAGTCTTTTGAAAAGAAGAAGAAGTTTATGAAAAGGCAAAAAGTCGAAGGAGGAAAGAAGAAAAAGGCAGAGTTGAAGAAGAAGGTCGCTGACAAAAGAAAGTATTTTCATTGCAACACTATCAGCTATTGGAAGCGGAACTACCCTACTTACCTGGCCACCTTGAAAAATAAGAAGGTGGCAGGTCCTTTTGGAGGTATGTTCGTTATTGGGTCTAACCTTATGGTTCCTTCTGCATCCAGTTGGATGCTTGACTCTGGTTCTACTACTCATTTGTGCACTTCATGTAGGATCCTGAGGATAGCAGGAGGCTGAGAGATGGTGAGATGATCCTACGCATCGAAAATTAAGCAAGAGTTGCTACTATGACCATGGGAACATACCCTCTTCGACTGCCATCTAGTTTAGACTTAGTATTAAAGGATTGTTATTTTGGGCCTACAACAAGCAGAAATTTGATTTCTGTTTCATGTTTAGCATAAGAAGGCTATGTAATTAGTTTTCTTAAGGATCATTATAACATTCTTTATAAAAGAAATAAAATTACAAGTGGTTTCCTTATTAACGATCTTTACAAGTTATATATTGATGTATCTATTTTTAATATCGAGCAAAATGTAAATGCCATAAAACCAAAATGACCTAGGGATAGTCCAAATGATAGGTATCTATGGCATCTAAGATTAGGTCATATAGCAGAAGATAGGGTTAACAAATTGGAGAAAATCAAGCTATTGAGTCCATTGACTTTTGAGTCATATCTAATTTGTGAATCTTGTCTTCATGGCAAAATGACTAAGTTTCCTTTTGTAGGACATAAGGAAAGGGCTATGGATCTTTTTGCCCTAGTACATACTGATGTGTGCTGCCCATTTGATGTGCTGGCTAGAGACAACTTTGTCTAATTCATAATCTTTATTGATGATTTATCTCGGTATGGGTATGTGTGTCTTATGAAACACAAGTCTGAAGCTTTTGAAAAGTTCAAGAAATTCAGACATGAAGTAGAAAAGCAAATTGGAAAACCCATTAAGTTTCTTTGATCAGATCAAGGAGGTGAATACCTTAGTCGAAAATTTTTGGACTATCTCAAGAAAAATGGCATAGTCTCTCAATGGACTCCACTTGAAATACCTCAACTCAATGGGGTTTCAGAATAGAGGAACTAGACCCTATTAGATATGGTCCGATCCATGATGAGCTTCACAGACCTTCTTGATTTTCTTTAGGAACATAGTCTATTAACTACAATATACTTACTGAATAGGATTCCTTCTAAAATCGTTGCTACCACACCATATGAGATATGGCATGGTAAGAAACCAAGTCTGTGTCATCTCAAAATTTGGGGTTGTTCGGCTCATGTCAAAAGACAACAAGCAGACAAGTTAGACTATAGATCTTTTAGAGCTCGACTTATAGGATATCCTAAAGAGTCATTGGGATATTATTTCTACAATCTAGAAGATCACAATGTGATGGGGAGTCGACATGCCATCTTTCTTAAAAAATAGTTTATTCAAGATAGCGGCATTAGAAAGTAGATCAAGCTTGAGGAGAAAGTCTCACAAGAGTAATGAACTAAGGACCAAATGGAATCAAATCAGGTTGAGCCAATACAATCACTACCTCCTCCACCTCATAAATCAAAAAGAGTTTTCCATCCCTTTGAGAGGTACTTAGGTACTATTTCAGAGAAAGTAGAGGAAATGTTCCTCATAGGTAATGTGATTTATGGTGATGATCCCAAAACCCATGATGAGGTGATATCGGATATCGACTCTGAGAAATAGTTAAAGACAATGAAGTCAGAAATTGACTCGATGCACACAAACCAAGTCTGGACCTTGGTAGATCCACCAGAAGGTATAGTATCTATTGGGTGTAAATGGATCTACAAGAGAAAGATTGATGCAGATGGAAATGTAGAGACATTCAAAGCTAGATTAATGGCAAAAGGGTATAGTCAATGCGAAGGCATTGACTATCAGGATACCTTTTCGCCAGTAGCCATGCTAAAATCCATCCACATATTATTTGCTATTGCAGCCTATTTCGATTACAAAATATGGCAAATAGACGTGATAATGGCATTCTTAAATGGATACCTTGAGGAAGATATCTATATGAAACAATCGTTAGATTTCACATCCAATGATGCTGATCACAAGGTATGCAAACTGCAAAGGTCCATATATGGACTTAAGCAAGCATCTCGGAGCTGGAATACTCATTTTAATGATGTGATCAAATTATTTGATTTCATTAAGAACAAGGAGGAGCCATGTGCTTCAAAAAGATCAGTGGGAGTGCTATTATCTTTTTCGTATTGTACGTGGATGATATCCTCCTTATTGGGAATGATATTCCCATGTTGACCATAGTTAAAATATGGTTATCCAAAGAATTCTCCATGAAAGACCTAAGAGAAGCATCCTTTATTCTAGGAATTAAGGTCTATAGAGATAGACCAAAAAGGATGCTAGGACTTTCACAGAAGATGTACATAGAGGAAAGTGCTAAAGAGGTTTAGCATGGAAAACTCTAAGAGGGGATTAGTACCCTTTAGACATGGCATTCATCTCTCCAAGAAGATGTGTCCTAGCACACCTAAGAAGATAGAATGCATGAGCAAGATCCCTTATGCTTCAACAATAGCGAGCCTCATGTATGCCATGTTATGTACACATCCTGATATAGCCCATGCTGTGAGTGTCACGAGCATATATCAGTTGAATCCAGGTGAAGAACACTGGACTTCTGTGAAATATATCCTTAAGTACTTGAGAAGAACTAAGGATATGTTGTTGATTTTTGGTAATGGAGAACTCTAAGTTCAGGAGTATGCAGACTCAAATTTTATGTCCGATATAGATGATCAAAATTTGATATTTAAGAGTCTATTTGTGTATAATGGTGGTGTTGTCAATTGAAAGAGTTTCAAGCAGACAATGATAGCAGATTCCACCATGGAAGCAGAGTACATCACTGCATCAGAAGATGCAAAGGTGGCATTCTAGTATAAAAAGTTTGCTGTAGAGATCAAGGTGATGCCATCATATGCCATTCCTCTATACTATGACAATAATGGCGCCATAGCCCTTGCTAAGTAGCTGAGGTCTCACCAAAAATCCAAGCACATCGAGCGGCGATACCACCTCATCTGCAATTATCTTGAAAAAGGTTATGTCGAGGTCAAGAGAGTCGACTCTACAGATAATGCGGCAGATCCACACACAAAACCATTGGGCCAGTAGAAGATTGAAGCCCATCTTGAGAAGATAGGACTTGAGATTTGTGGCCAATTGAATTTAGGTCAAGTGGATGTTTGTTGGCTACGTGTGCCCTAGAAGCCAGAATTGGTTGACACTTGTTATACACTTGTAAGAGCAAAATTATAATTTTGACTATAAATCATAAAATAAATTATTTTCTATCATAATATGTATTTAGTATCTATGATACATCCCTTGAGTTAATGGCAATGATAATTCTTATTTTCAAGAGTTGAAAATTTGAGACATGAATTTTTATTATTAACTTATAAAATGCATCCGATCGTAGGATCATCATGAGGATGGTGAATGATCCAGAAGGTTGGTGTACAATCGCTTCTTTATAGTAGATAAGTCTTGAGTCTATGGTGTAGAGAAATCAGAGTGAGAGTACACGTACTCATTAAAGAACGAGGGCACTGAGTATGACCACCTTGAGTAGTCATAAGAAAGTCTACCTTCTTATCGATGATTAGCTCGAAGCTGCAGTGGTGTGTCTGATTCTTTGATCTGAGGTGCATCAACAGTTCACCTTGAGGCTGTTATAGTTTGACTACACCATGACTCGATCTCCTAGCCATCTAAAATCCTGAGGTGTATGTTGGCTATAGCATGTTCATTGTAGGAATTGGATTGCACCAAAAGAAAATCTATCTACCTTGGTAGATGAGGAGCAGCCCTATGATGATCATGAGAATCAAGTCTAGAAGCCCATGACCATGGCAGAGTGAAATAATAGAAAGAGTTTCTATTAAGGTTTTCACGTCGAACTTGAATCGAATGATTAATTCATATGATGAAAATTAGGGTTTGATGAGTTCACCTTAACTCTAAACTAATCAGGGCTCAAGATACTTAATCACACATAGGTAACTGCACCAAGAGGTTCGCATTTTTAGTTTTGATGGATTGCCACCATATACTTCTAGGTGTCATTGGTAGATTTTGGGAGCAATTAGAATGATTTGGATGATCGATCATTCTAATTGTTTGAATCAAAAAAATTCTAATCCATTGGGAGGTATTTCGATGATGTTGTTGATAGAGATTATGACATATCCCATTACCATGCAGAATTGAACCTAATTGAATCACACAAATAAGGGTTTGAATCTGGATATCATCAATTGGACTAATCCAGTTCAATTGATTTGAATTAGATTCAATTAGGTTCAAGAAAATTATGCTATCACACGATTGAGCCTAAAGTTCTCCTTCAAACAATCATTAAATGTTGTCTCGACTAAGCCAAATATGTTTGGGCTCACTTAGGTACCTTTATCTGATCTGATTGGAGCTTGTCCAGGTCAGAATAAGGTTGCCTTAATTTATGAGATAAATTTGAGACAACACCTGCCATTTTTCATCATCTACTAATTCTTGTCTTTTGACTTTGATCAAACATTGACCTTTGACCCTTAGACATCTGTCCATGTGTTATGCATCCATAAGAGAGTAGATGGGGGTTTGTCCCCTTACTAGAATAAGAAAAGGAGGGGGTAGATGCTTAGGGAGGCATGCACCCAAGGATAATGACGCCTGGAGTCCCATACAGATGGGACTCCAGGTTGCTTCATGGAATAAGCTTAGGTGGCACCTAAGACTCTACTTTGATCAGTCTTGGCGCCACCTAAGGATGTTGGAGAGGGGCTCTCATCTGATTGGATTAGGTGATGTCATCTCATCAATCAAATTTAGATCTGATTACATGAAGAGACGGATTGGCCGGGATGATGTGGCATTGCATGGTGCAGCAGGGCCTATATAAACCCTATCTACGCTTAGGTTTAGAGAGGTTCTCCCCTTGCCCATGCCACATAGCCATCTTCCTCTCTCTTCCATGCCTACCTCTGATCCTCTCTCTCCTATCCCTGCCCAAGGGGCTTTGGGCTCTAGTTTGGTGCGATCCAGGCAAAAGAAAGGCGATAAGAAAGGAAGAAGGCAACACTGCTGCAAGAGATGATAACGAATCTTCAAAAGTTATTTTGAAGACCATCAAGATCATATCTAGATCTGATCTTTGGAGAAAAGATTAAGAAGGAGGAGATATCCAAATCCTACCCAAGTGGATACTGACAGAGGCTAGGTGATTGCGTAGCTACATCCAGAACCTCAGGCAATCAACAGGATCATCAAAAGGTAATAAGATTACCAAAGAATAAGATATAAATTAAATCTAATTTAATTTAATTTATTTTATTTTATTACATCCATCAAATTAGATCTAAAAAGTATCAGATCTAATTTAAATCTAAGAAAAAAAAATTAAATATTCTTCTTGGTCAAATCAGATTTGAACAAATCTAATCCGAAAAATAGGTTTTTTTCTTCAAACTCGATCTCCTAGCCATTCAGAATCCTGAGGTATTTTTTGGATTGCACCAATAGGGGATCTATCAATCTTGGTAGAGTAGTCCTATGATGATCATGAGATCAAGTCCTTAAGTTCGTGGCCATGGTAGTATGAAATAATAGAAAGGAGTTTCTATTGGATTTCACATCGGACTCGAATTGAATGATTCACTCATATGATAGGTGTTAGGTCTGACAAGTTTACCGTGATCTTAATCCTATCGAGGCTCATGATAAAGAAATCCAATCACACATATAGCTTTACTGAGAGGTTCATATTTGAATTTAATGGATTGCCACCACATACTACTAGGTGTTACTGATGAATTTTAGGACCAATTAGTATTATCTTGATGACCGACAATTCTAATTGGATGAATCAAAAGAGTTTTTGTCCATTGAAAGATGTTTCAATGATGTCGATGATGGAGTTTGTGACATATCCCATTATCATATAGAACTGATCCTAATTAGATCATACAAACAAGAGTTTGGATCTAAATATTATCAATTAGGCTAACCTAGTTTGACTGTTTTGGATTAGATCCAATTACATTCAAGAAAATCATGCTAGCACATGATTGGATTAGACTTTCTCCTTCTATCATCTTTCTAGTTTGTCTCGACTAAGTCAAATTAGATTTGGCTCATTCGAGAATTCTGTATGGATTTATCTTGATTTGACTGGAGCTTGTCCTGATCTGAACAAAGCTCGTCCTAATGAGATTAGGTCTTGCGCAAACCAGATTAGGGCTTGTCCTAAAACCATGAGATGGAATTAGGACAAGGGTCAAATTGACTCAATATTTGCACGAATCAAGAGGGAGGTCATGCACCCCTAGAGTTTATATTTGGGTGCATGCCCCTAAGTTACTTTGGCACAAATGAGGTGTTGGAAAAATCATGAAGGGTTTCATGCATGCATTTCGAAATATTTTCAAAATTAGATATAGCAGAAGACATAGATTATATTGTTTAACCTATTTATGCATATGATCTAATCACTAAATCATATATCTAGGATCTATGACATATCATGATGTATATATAAATCTAAAAAATAAAATAGTGATTGGTATTGATCATATCAATGTTCTAGATCTGGAACACTTCTAGAAGCCCTAGATCATATCAAGGTCTGATAAGAGATTAGATCATATACCTTTACATAGGTCGAGAATACAATAATTGATTTTGATTGTTGTCCATGTTGCTTGGAGCCGCACAGCATTTTTGGCTTCTACAGATTTTCCACACGAGATTGCTACATAGATTGGAGGTTTCTCAAATGGAGATCCACTCGAAGAACTAGCTTCTTGTGGATTTCTCCTAATGGTCGATCTATAAAAATTCTTCAGATCTCTTGGACACTCCAAGAGATGAAAAATGAGAGGAGGATGGAGGAAGAAGACCAACTTTTGGATCCCCCAAAAGTAGAAAAGAAAAGGCTTGAAGAAAGACCTTTAAGCCAGAATTGGCTGACACTTGTTGTACACTTCTAAGGGCAAAATTAAAATTTTGATTATAAATAATAATATGGGTTATTTTCTATCATAATGTGCATTTAGTGTCTGTGATACATCCCTTGAGTTAATGGTAATGATAATTCTTATTTTCAAAAGTTGAAAATTTAAGACATGAATTTTTATTATTAACTTATAAAATGCTCCTGATCGTAGAATCATCATGAGGTTGGTGATTGATTCAGAAGGTTGGTGTATAATTGCTTCTTTATAGTAGATGAGTCTTGACTCTATGGTGTAGAGACACCAGAGCGATAGTATAGATACTCGTTAGAGAATGAGGGCACTGAGCATGACCACCTCAAGCAGTCATAAGAATGTCTACCTTCTCGTCGATGACTGGCTCAAAGCTATAGTGGTGTGTCTGGTTCTTTGACCTGAGGTGCATCGGCAGTTCACCTTAAGGGTGTTATTGTTTGACTACACGATGACTCGATCTCCTAGCCATTCGAAATCCTGAGGTGTATGTTGGCTATGGCATGTTCATTATAGTAATTGGATTGCACCAAGAAGGAATCTATCTACCTCGGTAGATGAGGAGTAGCCCTATGATGATCATGAGAATCAAGTCTATAAACCCATAGCCATGGCAGAGTGAAATAATAAAAAGAGTTTCTATTAAGGTTTTCACATCGGTTTTGAATCAAATGATTAAGTCATATGATAGATATTAGGGTTTGATGAGTTCATCTTAACCCTAATCTGATCGGAGCTCAAGATAGAAGAACTTAATCACACATGTAACTGCACCAAAAGGTTCATTTTTAGTTTTGATGGATTGCCACCATATACTGTTAGGTGTCACTAGTAGATTTTGGGAGCAATTAGAATGATTTGGATGATCGATCATTCTAATTGTCTAAATAAGAAAAGTTCTGATCCATTGGAAGGTGTTTCGATGATGTCGATGATAGAGATCATGACATATCCTATTATCATACAAAACTGAATCTAACTGGGTCATA
Source organism: Cocos nucifera (assembly GCA_006176705.1). Lineage (NCBI taxonomy): Eukaryota > Viridiplantae > Streptophyta > Magnoliopsida > Arecales > Arecaceae > Cocos > Cocos nucifera. The sequence goes on along the minus strand of QRFJ01000976.1, from coordinate 46,552 downwards.
CAAATAAGAGTTTGGATCTAGATATCATCAATTGGACTAACCCAGTTCAATTGATTTGAATTAGATTCAATTAGGTACAAGAAAATTATGCTAGCACATGATTGAGTCTAATGTTCTTCTTCTACAATCATTAAAAGTTATCTCAACTGAGCCAAATGTGTTTGTGCTCACTTAGGTCTCTTTACTTGGTCTGACTGGAGCATGTTCAGATCAGAAAAGGGTTGTCTTAATTTATGAGATAAATTTGAGTCAACACCTATCATTTTTCGTCACCTGCTAATTCTTGTCTTTTGACTTTGGTCAAACATTGACCTTTGACACTTAGACATCTGCCCATGTGTCATGCACCCATAGGAGAGTAGATAAAGGCTTTTCCCCTTATTAGAAAGAGGAAAGGAGGGGGCACATGCCTAGGGAGGTATGTGCTCAAGGATAGGGATGCCTGGAGTCCCATACAGATGGGACTCCAGGTTGCTTCTTGGAATCAAACTAGATGGCACCAAGGGACTCTGCTTTGACCAATCTTGGCATCATCTAAGGGTGTTGGAGAGGGGCTCTCATCTGATTGAATCAAATGATATCATCCCACCAATCAGATTTAAATTTGATTGCATGAAGAAACATGATTGGTTGGGATGATGTGGCACTGGATGGTGCGGTAGGGTCTATAAAAACCCTGTCTGCACCTAGCTTTTGAGAGGCTCTTCCTTAGCCCATGCCATATTGTTCTCTCCCTCTCTCCTCCATGCCTATCATAGATCCTCCATCTCTTCTCCATGCCCAAGTGATTTGGGGCTCCAGTTTTGTGCGATCCAGTCAAGAGAAAGGCAACAAAAAATGAAGAAGGCAGCACTGCTGCAAGGGACGACATCGAATATTCAAAAGCTATTTGAAGACCTTCAAGATCAGATCCAGATCTAATCATTGAAGGATAGATCGATAAGGAGATGATATCTAGATCTTGCTTGAGTGGATACCGATAGAGGCCAGGCGATTGCGTGGCAACATCCAGAACCTCAGGCAATCAGTAGGATCATCATAAGATAATTAGATTACCCAAGAATAAGGTATAAATTAAATATGATTTAATTTATTTTTTTTATTTTATTAGATCTATCAAACTAGATCTAAGAAGTATTAGATTGGATTTAGATCTAAGAAATTTTTGAAATATTCCTCTTGATCAAATCAGATCTGAACGAACCTTATCCGAAAAATAGATTTTTTCTTCAACTAGTATCAGAGCCAGGTTCCCATAAATTATTTAGATATAATTTAAATTTATTTATGAACTAATAATTAAGTAATTTTAGATGTCACATGAGGTGTGATTAGATCTAAAATTAAAAACATTAAAATTAAATAATTTAGATCTAAGTTCTATAAGATACATGACTAGTTATAGAATAGAATTATTCTATGTATAGTCTTGCATGGTCATAATTTAATTTGATTAAGCAATGAATTTAGATTAATTTATTTACTATTTTTTGTTGTCATAAATGTTATAATGAGATCTAAAAAATAAAAAATAAAATTATTTAATTTTTGGTTCATATGAGATATGATGAATGCATGTTTAGACTAGTTGTAAAATAGTTCTACATAATTATCTAGAATAAAATATTCTAATGTGATCAATTTAAATTTAATTTTTTAGATAATTATGAGATAATTTAGATCTAAAAATATGCATGATATGATATATGAGATGTATGCAAAACATATTTATAGTTAGATCAATTTTTATATATGAGATATATGATGTACATCTAACTAGTTTTATAGTTTTTATATTTTTGATTAAGGCATTCCCCTTAGCCGTCCGGTCATAAGAACAAAGTAGGATTTAAATGCCCTCTCCTTTCATTCGATGGGGTGTTCTTATGATGTGTAGGGGTGCTGCGTGTTCGTCCTTAATAAAAAATCAAGAACTTATTTTCTGCAAAATCATAGATCCTAAAATCCTAGGATTTTATTTATATATTTTGTTTGTGAATCCTAAACTTAATTAAGAATTAAGATTATGAAATATGTTACATCTAAAATTAAGAATTTAACATCTAAGATATATTTATAAAATTGGGTTTGGACTTGGGTAGCTCAATTAGGTCTAAGCGATTGATCAAACTGATTCAAGAGTTAGTTTGATGGGATCAAGAGTGCTTAAATTGACCAGCCTAATAGGATTAAGTCTGGTTCAAGATCGAGTCACGTGAGTGATCGATCAAGCTAAGATCTAATTTGGCTCAGTGGTTAGAGTCTGGATTGTAGGCTAACCCAATTGATTTTGGCTCAACAATTTGGTATCTAAGGTAAGTTTGGTAGATACGACCGACTGATTTTTAATTGGAAGCTACTCGACTCGAATGCATTCTTGTCGAGTTAATGGCATATCCCTTCTACCGGTCTCACTTATCTGGCCATATTTGTTGGCTCAGTCCTGATTTGAGGTAGTCAGTAATCCAAGCTAACCCGTGCCACTAGGTTAGTCATAATGGTTATGACTATGTCAAGTCTAGTTTAATGAGACCTAAATCAAATCTTCCTAAGAAAAAATTAAGTCTAAGGTCTTCCACCATTATAGATGTGTGGGCCCTTCCTAGGATTGATTAATCTTGGTTGGTTACAGTGGTTCAGTTACATTGGGAAGATGCAACCATGTCTATTAGGCATTAGATGTTACAAGCTGGAGGATGGATTGGGCTCAATATTTTGGATATGGTGGAGACTCAATTAGAAATCCAATCTATGCAAATGGTGGGTCTGACTTAACTAAGGAGTGGATCAATATTTTAGGCATGGTGAGATTCATGAATTAGAGACCAAGATTGGATGCACCATGATTAGAAAATCATTGAATAATAGTTGTTCACTCATTGGCTAACCCATCACTAATAACTGTTAGATGAGATGATGAGTTAGTTGGTGGGATCGCACCACCCACTAAAAATCATTAATCATAGAGATTTTTGCATCTCTATAGAGGGAGTGTAGGGATCTGAGAAAATAGTGGAAGCTAATTTATTTAAAAATAAAATCTCTAAACAAATTGATCAAGTTTTAATTATAATATCTAACTAGAAACTTTCTCTCTACAGAAAAATATCTGCATCCAACCCACTAGCATGTATCTTAGACACCCACAAACTGACCGAACCCAATTATAAGGATGGGCTTCAAAACTTCAAAATCATTTTGGATTCTGAGAAGTTAAATCATGTATTAGACCAAGATCCTCCCACCTTACCAGCTCATCCATCTGTTGAACAGAAAGCATCTTTTGATAAGTGGACGGACAAAGATAACAAGGTCAGGTACTACATATTGGGCTCGATGTCTGATGAGCTTCAATGCTAATATGAAGATATCAAGACTGTCTGCCAAATATTAGCTCACCTACAAGAGATGTTTGGCGAACAGAGTCGTGCAGCCAAGTATCAAGTCAGTAAAGGACTATTCAAGGCTAAAATGCATGATGGGTAGTCAGTCCAAGATCATTGTCTTATGATGATCAAGGACTTAGAAGAGCTTGAGAAGTTCGGAGTGAAGTTGGACCTGGATATACAGAATGATATAATTCTGTAATCTTTGACTGATGCACATGGGCAGTTCATCATGAACTACCATATGCATAAACTTCAAAATTCCCTGATCGAGCTTATGAACATGCTAGTTACTGCTGAGCTTTCTATGAAAGGTTCTAAAAGCTCAGTGCTTGCTATGGAATGGACTTCTTCCAAGAGAATGTCTTTTGAAAAGAAGAAGAAGTCTATGAAAAAGCAGAAGATCGAAGGAGGAAAGAAGAAAAAGGTAGAGCTGAAGAAGAAGGTCGCTGATAAAAAAAAGTATTTCCATTGCAATATTGACGGCCACTGGAAGCAGAACTGTCCAACCTACCTGACCACCCTAAAGAATATGAAGCAGGTAGGTCCTTCTGGAGGTATGCTCATTATTGAGTCTAACCTTACAATTTCTTCTACATCCAGTTGGATGCTTGATTCAGGTTTTAGTGCTCATTTGTGCACTTCCATGTAGGGTCTTGAGGATAGTACTAGGTTAAGGGATGGTGAGATGATCCTATGCATCGAAAATGGAGCAAGAGTTACTACTGTGGTCAAGGGAATATACCCTCTTCGACTACCATCTGATTTAGATTTACTATTAAAAGATTGTTATTATGTGCCTGCAGCAAGCAGGAATTTGATTTCTATTTCATTCCTAGCACTTGAAGGCTATGTAATTAGTTTTCTTAAGGACAAATATAATATTCTTTATTAAAAAAATAAAATTGTAAGTTATTTTCTTATTAACAGTCTTTATCAGTTACATGTTGAAGTATCTATTTTTAATATCAAGCAAAATGTGAATACTATGAAACGACCTAGGGATAGTCTAAACGATAGGTATCTATGGCACCTAAGACTAGGTCATGTAGCAGAAGATAGGGTTAACAAATTGAAGAAAATTGAGCTATTGAATGCATTGACTTTTGAGTCATATCCAATTTATGAATCTTGTCTTCATGGCAAAATAACTAAGCTTCCTTTTGTAGGACATGGGGAAAGGGCCATGGATCTTCTTGCCCTAGTACAGTCTGATGTGTGTGGCCCATTTGATGTGCCGACTAGAGGCAACTTTGTCTACTTCAAATTTTTACCGATGATTTATCTAGGTATGGGTATGTATATCTTATGAGACAGAAGTCTGAAGCTTTTGAAAAGTTCAAGAAATTCAGACATGAAGTAGAAAAACAAACTAAAAAATCCATTAAGGTTCTTTGATCAGATCAAGGAGGTGAATACCTTAGTCAGGAATTTCTGAAATATCCTAAGAAAAATGGCGTAGTCTTTCAATGGACTCCACCTGGAATACCTCAACTCAATGGGGTTTTAGAATGGAGGAACCGAATCCTAATAGATATGGTCCGATCCATGATGTGCTTCACAGACCTCCCTGATTTTTTTTGGGGACATAGTTTGTTAACTGCAATATACTTACTAAATAGGGTTCCTTCTAAAATTGTTCCTACCACACCATATGAGATATGGCATGGTAAAAAATCAAGTTTGAGTTATCTCAGAATTTGGAGTTGTCCGTCTCATATCAAAAGACAACAAGCGGATAAGTTAGACTTCAGGTCCTTTAGAGCTCGATTCATAGGATATCCTAAAGAGTCATTAGGATACTATTTCTACATTCCAGAAGATCACAATGTGATTATGAGTCGACATGCCATCTTTTTTGAAAAATTATTTATTCAAGATAGCGGCATTGGAAAATAGATCAAGCTCGAAGAGACGATGTCACAAGAGCAATGAGCTAAGGACTAAATAGAACCAAATCAGGTTGAGCCAATACAATAACTACCTCCTCTACCTCACAGATTGAAAATGATTTTTCATCCCCTTGAGAGGTACTTAGGTACTATTTTAGAGAAAATAGAGGAAATATTCCTCATAGGTAATGGGATTCATGGTAATGATCCCAAAACCAATAACGAGGTGATATCAGATATCGACTCCAAGAAATGATTAGAGGTAATGAAGTCAGAAATTGACTCGATGCACTCAAACCAAGTCTGGACCTTGATAAATCCACTAGAAGGTATAGTACCTATTGGATGTAAATGGATCTACAAGAGAAAGATTGGTGTAGATGAAAATGTAGAGATATTCAAAGCTAGATTAGTGGCAAAAGGTTATAGTCAGCATGAAGGCATTGACTATCAGGATACCTTTTCACCAATAGCCATGCTTAAATCCATTCGCACATTGTTTGCTGTTGCAGCCTATTTTGATTATAAAATAAGGCAAATGATGTGAAAACAACATTCTTGAATGGATATCTTGAGGAAGATATCTATATAGAGTAGCCGCTGGGTTTCACATCCAGTAATACTGATCATAAAGTATGCAAGCTACAAAGGTCCATATATGGACTTAAGCAAGCATCTTAGAGCTGGAATACTCATTTTAATGATGTGATCAAATTAGTTTGGTTTCATCAAAAATGAAGGAGGAACCATGTGTTCTTCAAAAAGGGATCAGTGGGAAGCACTGTTGTCTTTCTCATATTGTACGTGGATGATATCCTCCTTATTGGAGAATGATATTTTCCCATGTTGACCATCAGTTAAAATATGGTTATCCAAAGAATTCTCCATGAAATGACCTAGGAGAAGCATCCTTATATTCTAGGAAATTAAGGATCTATAGGAGATAGACCGAATAGGATGCTAGGACTTTCACAGAAGATGTACATAGAGGAAGTGCTAAAGAGGTTTAGCATGGAAAACTCTAAGAGGGGTTTAGTACCCTTCAGACATGGCATTCATCTTTCTAAGAAGATGTGCCCTCAGCACACCTGAGGAAATAGAATGCATGAGCAAGATCCCTTATGCTTCAGCAATAGGGAGCCTCATGTATGCCATGTTATGTACAGGACCTGATATAGCCCATGCTGTGAGTGTCACGAGTAGATATCAATCGAATCCAGGTGAAGAACACTGAACTTCTGTGAAATATATCCTTAAGTACTTGAGAAGAACTAAGGATATATTATTGGTTTTTGGTAATGGAGAACTCCAAGTCCAAGGGTATACAGACTTGGATTTTATGTCCAATGTAGATGATCGAAAGTCGACATCTGAGAGTCTGTTTGTGTGTAATGGCGGTACTATCAGTTGGAAGAGTTTCAAGCAAATAGTGATAGTAGATTCCATCATCAAAGCAGAATACATCACTGCATCAGAAGCTGCGATGGAGACATTTTGGTACAAAAAGTTTGCCGCAGAGATCGGAGTGATGCCATCAGATGCCATTCCTCTATACTGCGACAACAATGGTGCCATAGCCCTTGCTAAGTAGCCAAGGTCTGACCAAAAATCCAAACACATCGAGCGACATACCACCTCATCCATGATTACCTCAAGAAGAATTACGTCGAGGTCAAGAGAGTCGACTCCACAGACAATACGGCAAACCCACTCACAAAGTTGTTGGGCCAGCAGAAGATCGAAGTCCATCTTGAGAAGATGGGACTTAGATTTCAAGCCAATTGGCTTTAGGTCAAGTGGGAGTTTGTTAGATATATGTGCCCTAGAAGCCAGAATTGGCTGACACTTGTTGTACACTTCTAAGGGCAAAATTATAATTTTGATTATAAATAATAAAATTTATTATTTTCTATCATAATGTGTATTTAGTGTCTGTGATACATCCCTTGAGTTAATAGTAATGATAATTCTTATTTTCAAGAGTTGAAAATTTAAGACATGAATTTCAATTATTAACTCATGAAATGCTCCTGACCATAGGATCATCATGAGGATGGTGATTGATCCGAAAGGTTGGTATACAATCATTTTTTTATAGTAGATGAGTCTTGAGTCTATGGTGTAAAGACATCGAAGCAAGAGTACAGGTACTCATTAAAGAACGAGAGCACTGAGCGTGACTACCACGAGCTGTCATAAGGAAGTCTACCTTCTCGTCTATGACTGGCTTGAAGCTACAGTGGTGTGTCTGGTTCTTTGACCTGAGGTGCATCGATAGTTCACCTTGAGGGTGTTATAGTTTGACTACAGCATGGCTTGGTCTCCTCGCCATTCGAAATCCTGAGGTGTATGTTGGCTATAGCAAGTTCATTGTAGGAATTGGATTGCACCAAGAGAAAATCTATCTACCTCGGTAGATGAGGAGTAGCCCTGTGATGATCATGAGAATCAATTCTATAAGCCTATGGCCATGGTAGAGTAAAATAATAGAAAGAGTTTCTATTAAGGTTTTCACATCGGACTTGAATCAAATGATTAAATCATATGACAAAAATTAGGATTTGACAAGTTCACCTTAATCCTAATCTGATCGGGGCTCAAGATAGAAGAACTTAATCACTCATGTAACTACACCAAGATGTTTGTTTGTAGTTCTGATGGGTTGCCACCATATACTGATAATGTCACTGGTGGATTTTGGGAGCAATTAGAATGATTTGGATGATCAATCTTTCTAGTTGTTTGAATCAGAAAAGTTCTGATCCATCGAAAGGTGTTTTGATGATGTCGATGATAGAGATCAGGACATATCCCATTACCATATAGAACTAAACTTAACTGGATCACACAAATAAAGGTTTGGATCTGGATATCATCAATTAGGCTAATCTAGTTCAATTGATTTGAATTAGATTCAATTAGGTTCAAGAAAATCATGCTAGCACATGATTGAGCCTAATGTTCTCCTTCTACAATCATTAAAAGTTGTCTCAACTGAGTCAAATGTGTTTGTACTCACTCAGGTACCTTGATCTGACTAGAACTTGTTCGGGTCAGAAAAGGATTGTCTTAATTTATGAGATAAATTTAAGACAATACCTATCATTTTCCTTCATCTGCTAATTCTTGTCTTTCGACTTTGGTCAAACATTAACCTTTAACACTTAGACAACTGCCCATGTGTCATGCACACATAGGAGAGCAGATAGTGGCTTGTCCCCTTGTTAGAAAGAGGAAAGGAGGGGGCATATGCCTAGGGAGGTGTGTGCCGAAGGATAGGGATGCCTGGAGTCCCATACAGATTGGACTCCAGGTTGCTTCTTGGAATCAAACTAGGTGGCGCCAAGGGACTCTACTTTTACCAGTCTTGGTGCCACCTAAGGGTGTTGGAGAGGGGCGCTTATCTGATTAGATTAGGTGATGTCATCCCATGAATTAGATTTAGATCTGATTGCATGAAGAGATGTGATTGGTCGGGATGATGTGGTACTACATGGCGCAGCAGGGTCTATGAAAATCCTATCAGCACTTAGCTTTTGAAAGGCTCTTCCTTAGCCCATGCCATATTGCTTTCTCCCTCTCTCCTCCATGCCTACCTTAGATCCTCTCTCTCTTCTCCATGCCCAAGAGGTTTTGGGCTCCAGTTTGGTGCGATGCAGGCAAGAGAAAGGCGACAAGAAAAGAAGAAGGCAGCACTGCTGCAAGGGACGACGTTGAATCTTCCAAAGCTATTTTGAAGACCATCAAGATCAGATCTAAATATGATCTTTGAAGGATAGATCGAGAAGGAGAAGATATCTTGATCCTGCCCGAGTGGATATCGATAAAGGCCAGGTGATTGCATGGCTACATCCAGAACCTCAGGCAATCAGCAGGATCATCATAGGATAATTAGATTACCTAAGAACAAGGTACAAATTAAATCTGATTTAATTTATTTTTATTTTATTTTATTAGATCTATCAAATTAGATTTGAAAAGTATCAAATTTGATTAGATCTAAGAAAAAATTTTTGAAATATTTCTTTTGATCAAATCAAATCTAAACGAACCTGACCCGGGAAACAGGTTTTCCCCTTCAAAAAGAAGACGCATCTTCTCTTCAGGACATCAACCATTGATGTCTTAAATCGATCTTCATGCCTGGACAAGAAGAGACCTTCTCCTCTAGAACTTTTTTCATACTCGAGGTCTCTTTCACTCTAATTTTTATTGTAGAAAAATCCATCAAATAATAAGAAGAAAAGGTCTCTCAAAGAAATCCTAAGAGAAGACCATCTTCTTTTCTTATCTTCCCATCAGGACATGAACGATTCATGTCCAAAAGAAACCTCAATGGCCCAACTATTGGAGCACACATCTACCCATGCCCTTTCTTCTTTCTCTCTAATTTTTCAAAAGAAAAGAAACTCTCAAAGATGGAGAAGAAAAAGGATCAAGAGAAAAATCAAAGAAAAGACATTCTTCTCTTATTTTCTCTCTTGGCAGGACATGATAGGATTAGGATCTAAAGAAACCAATGCCTCCAATAATATGGGCGCTTCTCTCCCCATTCCCCCACTCTCTCGTTTTCATATTTGTGTATGGAAATCCCAGGTTGTTTCACACCAACCACCCCTAGATAAATGGCATCACAATTCAAAAGGGAAGACTAGGTCAAAAACCTAGTCAATAGAGACTGTTGGTGGAATCCAACTCTTGGATGCCTCCAAAACTCTTTTGGCATGGAATTTTTCATGTTAGGAAAGATGAGAGGGCTTTGAAAAACTAAACAAAAGTGGGCATCCAAAAATAGTGGGCATTGGGAAAAATTCAAAAGAAGAGATGAGGAGTTTTGGAATTATAGGACTCTTATCAAATAGAGTTCTAGACAAAAACACATTACCATGTTTGACCAATTCAAAATTCATTCCAAAACAAAGTGGGGCATGTAATCCTTATTGGCATGGGATTTCTCGCACCAATAATAAGAAAAAATATGGCATGGGAAACATTTGTGGTATGGTTTCTTAGGCGCAAGGGAATAGGAGTCCTAGTCCAATTAGGACTCTCCGATGTAGACTAGGTCAAACTCAATTTAAATCTTATTTAAATTAGAATAAATATAACCTAATTAAGAGTGATCTTAGTCCAACTAGGAGCCTAATTAAATCAAATTTAAATCATATTTAAATCTGATTTAAATCCTAAGTCAAATAGAAATTAGGTGCACTCAAATCCTAGTCTAACAAAAAATTATTTTTTCTTAAAATTGGCTTATTCAATAAATCAATTACACTTAACCCAATTAAGTATAAATCAATTCTAATTGAATCTAATTCAATTAGACTTGATCTTAGCCTAATTGCTCAATCAGACTGAGCTAATCAGCAATCCAATTGCTAATCGATCCTCCTGCAATTCTTATACTTGATCGATCATCAATCATATTGATGATTTGATCACTAAATGATTTTCAATTGTCGATCAACCATTCTATCAGGTAGTAATCTCTTATATGTATAACTCCATAGGTTCGAACCTAAGTTGGTAGTATAGAAACTAATTTTTATACCAATCGAAATAAGCATCTAGCAATCGTACCTGATGTCCGGATAGATCAAATGTATGCAAAGCAACATTCTTAGAACCCCGGCCCATGGTTATCATATAATTTATCCCTTTGACCAATAATACTCAAGATGATATTGAGTTAGCTATCAACACTCATACAAGTTATCTATATTATATTTTAAAATTTTACAAATCTCGTGACTCCTCACGAGAATTACCCTGGCCTAGATTTTACTAAATTGAAATATAGTGAGACATTCTCTTCCTAAACTTAATCAGCAGTGGTCAATCCTATCTTAACTCATATACTAACTCGACAAGTACTTGATTGTACATAAAATTTTTTTATTGTTATATTAGAAATATAGGTAGGTTGGCACCAAAGTATAGTGAGTTGCTTGCAAGTCACCATGGTGATCTCAGATTAGAGGGACACTTATACCCATTGGCCTTAGCTAGCTACTCTTAATAATTGAGTGCTATATTAGTCACGTTTAGTATAGATATATCCCTACATCTTACTTGTATGTCATACCAGTGTCTCCACACCACTTGGTTAGGATGACAACCAATACATATAACATACAGCGACCTATACTAGATAAGTTATCATCCTAGTTAATAACTTATCATTTGGTCGTGAATAATTTAATAACCATCCGATAAATCCTCCTTTATCGATTAAGTATGGTTCTAAGGACTTCATCATAGCATAAAAGTTCATTTAAGAAAGATAAAACTTTTATGATGAATAAATCAAATAACTATTATTATTTGATAATTTATATACTAACTCCAATCATCTATAAGTTAAATGATTGACTTTATGATACATTTTCTAACAACTCCCACTTAGACTAAAGCCAATCAAAATAATATCAAATATCCTATCTTTCACTTGAGCTCATAGAACTACTTAGTTTTGAGACTTTAGCAAATGGCTTGGTCAAGTTCTCTTTTTTCATCGATCTTCTAAAGATTGATGTCACCTTGATCAAAATCTAAGGTGATAGCAATGCAGAGTATACTGGACTTGTGGTGCACCTTTGGTTTTTTAGCCTGAGCTATGGCTCCAGTGCTACATCAAAACTAAACCATCGATGGAGGATGTCTCTCCCAGCTTGCTAATGAACTTATGCCACCATACAGCCTACATGGTAGCATTAGATGCCACTATGTACTCTACATGACTAACAAAATAGGCTACAGTATTTTGCTTAAAACTTTTTCTATAGATTACTTCTTTAATTAGGATAAATTTATTATCCAACACTCTCTTACTATCATCTTGATCTGACTAAAAATTGGAATCAAAATATTTTACAAGTTTTAAGTTAGTTTCTCCATATATGAGTCACTGGATTTTAGTATTTCTCAAATACTTAAAGATTGTCTATACAATCTTCCAGTAGTTCTTATTTAGATCAGACTGATATTTGCCCACTACGTTTAGTGAGTATATCATGTTTGGTCCCGTACATGGATTGGGATAATCCAAGCATTCTTTTAGATCTATCTTCGATTGATCTTCATCCTTAGGATAAAGGATGCTTCTTCTAAATCCTACATGAAGAAATAAGATGACAGCTAAATCTTTATTCCCTATAATGCTGAAATATCATTTTCAATTAAGAGAATGTCATCCACAGACAACACAAGGAATAACACTATAGAACCTTTTGTCCACTTATAAATGCAAGGTTCCTCTTTGTTCATAACAAAGATATATGTTCAAAACATATGCTCCAACTCCGAGATGATAGCCAAACGCACTTTATATGTCTCTACCTTCCACTCTGCATTACTCTGATCCTTTTGAAAATCCATTTGCACCCAATGAGTTTTATCCCTTTAGGTGGATTAACTAGTGTCCATATATTATTGATTTTCATAAACTTTAATTTGGATTTCATGGCTCCAAGCCACTTCTCAGAGTCAAATTTTTGCATGGCATTTATATAGGTAATTGGATCCTCGTTCTCATTGAGCTCAACAGGATCGCCATCCCAGACCTATGTATGGAAGTATCTGACTAGCTAGCATGGTACTCTATCAAATCTTCTTAATGGTGCCAAATTAATGGGCTCTAGGTTTGATTTAATCAAGTCTAGTTTTATAGATTTACTAGATTTTGTTGGTACATTCTACCGATCGAACATCCTTAAGTTCAACTTTTTAGGTACTAGTTCCTTCCCTAAGAAACTTTTCTTTCAAAAAGAATGCCCTACTATTGATGAACAACTTTTGTTCTTCAGCATGGTAGAAGTAATAACCCCTAGTTTCTTTGGGATATCCTATAAATAAATACCTATTGGATCGGGGTCCAAGTTTATCTGTGTGTAAAGATTTGATGTAGGCCAGACAATTCCAAACTGAAGGTGAGAGAGTCTAGGTCTGCATCCAATCTATATCCTATATGAAGTCTTTGAGACAAATATAAGTAGTCTCAAGAGCTTAACCCTAAGATGGAAAGACTAGTAAACCCCTATCATGGATCGAACCATATCTAGTAAAGTTTGATTTTTTCTTTCTGATACACTAACATCCTATGGTGTTTTGGGAGGAGTCCACTATGACAGAATTCTATTTTCTCCTATATATGTCACAAACTTCTTGAATAAGTATTCATCTTCTTAATCTGATCGAAGAGTTCTAATATCTTTTATAGTTTATTTTTCTACTTTATTATGGAATCATTTGAATATTTTAAATGCTTCAGGCTAGACATACCTATATCTAGATAGCTCATCTATAAACTATTAGAAAACATGCAGGGTTTCATCCTTGAATTTTAAAAAATTTTTCAAAATAAATTACAATGGAAGATGTACATTAAATTATTTAATCTACAGTAGCAAGTAATCTAATTACTAAATCCTACATCCAGGATCTACAACATGTCATGATGCAGATATAAATCTAAAAATAAATCAAGTAAGATTGGTATTGATCAAATCAGTACCTAGATCTAGAACAGTTCTAGATCAAATCCTAAATCACATCTATGTGAAGAAGAGATCATATCTCTTACCTTCGCACCGGTCGAGAACTCCATAGTTGATTCCATTATAGTCCTTTGTTTCTTGGAGTCGCACACATGTCCAATCTCTACAAGTAATCCACATGAAGCTGCAAACACAGATCGAAGGTTCATCGAACGAAGATCCGCTAGAAGTGCTAGCTTCTCGCGGATCCCATCTGATGGTTAATCTAAAAATTATTCTTCTAATCTTTTGGACACTCCAAGAGATGAAGAATAAAAAGAGGAATAAAAAAAAAAATCTAACCATTAGATCTCTCATAAATCAAAAAATAAAAGCTAAATAAAATTATCCTAAGAGAAGACACATCTTCTTTTTTAGCACATCAACCTTTGATGTCCAGAATGCATCTCCATGCCTGAAAAAGAGGAGACCTTTTTCTCTAGAGTTTTTTCAAGTTTTAGGTCCTTCCTCTTTGATTTTTCTCATAGAAAAATCATACAAAAATTGAGAAGAAAAAATTCTCAAAAAACCATAAGAGAAGACTATCTTCTCTTCTCTTTCTTCTCATCAGAAAATGATCAAATCATGTCCAAAAGAGACCGTGATGCCCCAACTCCTTGGAGCATCCATCATCCATGCCCTCTCCCTCTCTCTCTTAGATATTTCTCATAGAAGAATCACATAAAAATAAGAGAGAAAGAAACTCAAAAGAAAAAACCAAGAGAAGATAATTTTTTCTTACCTTTGTATCTACATGACATCAACTTTTGATGTCCAAAAGAAGACCTTTCCACCAAAATGGTTGGCACCCATAACCCCCATGCCACACCTCCTTTTTATCTTTATTTTTTGTGGAAAAACCTAAGGCAAATCTCGCCAATAATAGGAGGCACCATAAAATTAGGAAGACTAAGCCAAAAGACCTTGTCAAACTAAGTAACTATGGAGGAATTTGGAGGGTGTCCAACTCTTGGATGCCTCCCCCTAAAATTATGGCATGAGAAATCTGAATCCCATGCACACAACCAAAGAAAAAAAATGTGCACAAAAAATGGGGCATGAGAAATATTGGTGCATAAGAGAGGAAGAGGTGTTTTAATATTTTAGGATTCTATCAAGAGGAGTTCAAGTTCAAAACAAATTTCAAATTTAACCAAGTCAAATTTGATCCCAAATATACCAGATAGTGGGCATGGAGAACTTCTTATAGGCATGGAAAACTTCACATAAAACATCTGAAATATGTTAGATATGTATGCCCTAGAAGCCAGAATTGGCTGATACTTGTTATACACTTCTAAGGGCAAAATTATAATTTTTACTATAAATAATAAAATATATTATTTTCTATCACAATGTGTATTTAGTGTCTATGATGCATCCCTTGAGTTAATGGTAATAATAGTTCATATTTTCAAGAGTTGAAACTTTAAGACATGAATTTTCGTTATTAACTCATCAAATGCTTCCGACCGTAGGATCATCATGAGGATGGTGGTTGATCCAAAAGGTTGGTATACAATCGCTTCTTTATAGTAGATGAGTCTTGAGTCTACGGTATAGAGATACCAGAGTGAGAGTACAGGTATTCGTTAGAGAATGAGGGCACTAAGCGTGACCACCTCGAGTAGTCATTAGGAAGTCTACCTTCTCGTCGATGACTGACTCGATGTTGTAGTTATGTGTCTGGTTCTTTGACCTGAGGTGCATCAATAATTCACATTGAGGGTGTTATAGTTTGACTACACCATTACTCGATCTTCTAGCCACTCAGAACCCTAAGATGTATGTTGGCTATAGCATATTTATTGCAGGAATTGGATTGCACCAATAGAGAATCTATCTACCTCGGTGGATGATGAATAGCCCTATGATGATCATGAGAATCAAGTCCATAAGCCCATGGCTATAGTAGAGTAAAATAATAAAAGAGTTTTTATTAAGGTTTTTATATTGGACTTGAATCGAATGATTAATCATATGATGGATATTAGAGTTTGACGAGTTCACCTTAACCCTAATCCGATCGGGGCTCAAGATAGAGGAATTTAATCACACAAGTAACTGCACTGAGAGGTTCGTTCTCAGTTCTGATTGATTGCCACCATATACTACTAGATGTCATTGGTGGATTTTGGGAGCAATTAGAATGATTTGAATGATCGATCATACTAGTTGTCTAAATCAGAAAAGTTTTGATCCATCGAAAGGTGTTTCGATGATATCCTATTACCATACAGAACTAAACCTAACTGGATCACACAAATAAGAATTTGAATCTATATATCATCAATTGGACTAACCAGTTCAATTAATTTGAATAAGATTCAGTTAGGTTCAAGAAAATCATGCTAGCACATGATTGAGCCTAATGTTCTCCTTCAATAATCATTAAAAGTTATCTCAACTAAGCCAAAAGTATTTGGGCTCACTTAGGTACCTTTACTTAGTCTAACTGAAGCTTGTCTAAGTCAGAAAAGAATTGTCTTAATTTATGAGATAAATTTAAGACAACATCGGCCATTTTTCATCACCTGCTAATTCTTGTCTTTTGACTTTGGTCAAACATTGACCTTTGACACTTAGACAACTGCCCATGTGTCATGCACCCATAGGAGAGAGATTTGACCTTTGTCCATCTGCTAAAAAGAGAAAAGGGAGGGGGTGCACACCTAGGGAGGCATGTGCCTAAGGATGATGATGCCTGGAGTTCCATACAGATGGGACTCCAAGTTGCTTCATGGAATAAACTTAGGTGGCGCCTAAGACTCTACTTTGATCAGTCTTGGTGCCACCTAAGGATGTTTGAAAGAATCCCTCATCTGATTGCATTAGATGATGTCATCCTACCAATCAGATTTAGATCTGATTGCATGAAGAGATGTGATTGATCGGGATGATGTGGCACTGCATGGTGCAGCAAGATCTATATAAACCCTATCTGCGCCTAGGTTTCAGAGAGTTCTTCCCTTGCCCATGCTACATAGCCCCTCTCTCCTCTTCTCCATGTGTACCTCTAATCTTCTCTCTCCTCACCATGCCCAAGAGGCTTTGGGCTTCAGTTTGGTGCGATCCAGGTAAGAGAAACACAATAAGAAAGGAAGAAGGCAACACTGCTGTAAGAGACGACACCAAATCTTCAAAAATTATTTTGAAGACCTTCAAGATCAGATCCAGATCTGATCTTTGGAGGATAGATTGAAAAGGAGGAGATCTTGCTTGAGTGGATACCAGTAGAGGCTAGACGATTGTGTGGCTGCATCTAGAACCTCAGGCAATCAGCAGGATCATCACATTATAATAGGATTACCCAACAACAAGGTACAAATTAAATCTGATTTAATTTATTTTTATTTTATTTATTAGATCCATCTAATCAGATTTGAAAAGTTTCAGATCTGATTTAGATCTAAGAGAAAAAATTTTTAAAATATTTCTCTTAGTCAAATCAGATCTGAACAAATCTGATCCAGAAAATAGGATTTTTTCTTAGAAATAAATAGTGGGGCATGGAGTCAATTAATGGAGCAAGGGAAGAGGAATCCTAGTCTAACTAAGATTTTCTTAAATAGAATAGGTTAAACCAAATTCAAATCTATTCTAATTAGATTTGAGTCAACCTAATTAATAAATAATTTTAATCTAATTAGGAGCCTAATAAATTAGATTTAAATAATATTTAAATATAATTTATTTTTTAATCAAATTAGAAATTAGGTGCACTCAAATTCTTGTTTAACAAGAATTTATTCTTCCTTGCAATTGGCTTATCCAATAAATCAATTAGACTTTATCCAATTAAGTTCAGACTAATTCTAATTGAATCTAATTCAATTAGACTTGATTTTAGTTTGATTACTCAATCAAATTGATCAAATTAGCTATCCAATTGCTAATCGATCCTCCTACAATACTTACATTAGGTCAAACATCAATCATATTGATTGTTTGACCTTAGAATGATTCTTAATCATCGATTAACTATCTGATCATATCATAATCTCTTATGTGTGTGATCCCATAGGTTCAAACCTTAGTTGATAGCATAAAAACTGATTTCTGTACCAATCAAAATGATCATCTAGTAATTGTACCTGATGTTCAGATAGGTTGAATGTATATAAAGCAACATTCATAAAATCCTGACATATGGTTATCGTATAATTCATCTTTTTGATCAATAATGCTCAACATGACTTCGACTAAGCTATCAACACTCATACATGTCATCTCTATTATGTTTCAAAATTTTGCAAATCCCATGACTCCTCACGAGGATTATCGAGGCCTAGATTTTGCTAAATTAAAATACAGTAAGTTATTCTCTTTTTAAAGTTAATCAGGAGTGGTCAATCCCATCTTGACTCACATGCTGAATCTATAAGTACTTGACTGTATCCAAAAATCTTTCAAATCTATATTAGAAATACGGATAGTCCGGCACCAAAGTACAGTGAGTTGCTTGCAAGTCACCATGGTGATCTTAGATCGAAGGAACATTTATACCCATTTATCTTAGCTAGCTACTCTTGATAGTAGAGTGCAATATTGGTTACGTTTAGTGCAGATGTACTCCTACATCTTATCCCGATGCCATACCAGTGTCTCTATAATATTTAGTTATGAGGATAACCAACGCATATGGCATACAGTGACCTACACTCGATAAGTTATCATCCTTGTTAATAACTTATAATTTGATCGTGAATAGTTTAAGAACCATCCGATAAATTCTTCTTTATCGATTGATTGTGGTTCTAAGAACTTCATTATAATTTAAAAATTTATTTAAGAAAGATAAAACTTTCATGATGAACCAGCCAGATAATTTTTATTATTAGATAATTTATATATAGGTTTCAATTACCTATAACTTAGATGATTGATTTTAAGAAACATTTTCTAACATAAACATAATGAAATATTGATATCCTTCTCTGGTACTAGAATTCATAGGTCTACATACATCACTATGTATGAGACTTAGAACTTTATCAGCTTTTTCATTTTTTTCAGTAAAAGATGATTTTATCATCTTCTTAAGAAGACAGGACTCACAGATCGACAGTGATTCATAATCATTAATGTCGAGATTTTTCTCTAAGGTTAAACTATTTATCTTGTTCTTATTAACATGACTAAGCCTATAATGCCAAAGGTAGACATCCTTGACATTATCTAACTTGGATATTTATTAAATATGTACATTACACTTAATAGGCTATGATAAAATGTATATGTTATTTCTTTATTATCCATATATTATTATAATATCATTCATAATGATATCATGATAATCTTCTTTTATTAATAAATAATGATCATCTTTGGCCAAAAAGCCAATAAAGATCATATTCATCATAAACAATGGACAACAGTGACAGTCATTCAAAATAATAATATTTGTATTGAAAATGAGGCCAATAATTTCTAAAGCTAGGATTGGAATAAGACTTCCATCCCTAACATTCAAGAATCTCTCACCATTTTTAAACTTTCTACTTACTTGTAGTCTTTGCAACAAATTGCATAAAACTACTAGTATCTAATACCTAGATAGTAGAATTACATATAGAGAAATTATAAGGTGTTATCATATGACATCCTTGATGAGAAACTCTTTGCTCCTTTCTATTGCTCAGCCTGTCGGGGTCAAGAAAAGTAAGATATTCATGATAATACTTCTTTCTATGATCATGCTTCTGATAGTTGAAGCACTCTGCCTGATTTAGATTAGTCTTAGAACTTATATTTTCACTGAACTTGGAAGCCCCAACATAAACCCATTCATACTACTAAACCAAATTCAACTTCCAATACTAATTATCAAAGTTGGATCCCATAAGTCAATTACTATAACAGTGAATAAATTATTAGGATCAGAAAAAGCAGCCTTGTATATGAATTATTTTATATTAAAGATAGATTTTAGGCATAACAAGAGGGAATCATATGTTAGATATATGTGCCCTAGAAGCCAGAATTGGCTGACACTTGTAATACACTTCTAGGGGCAAAATTATAATTTTGACTATAATTAATGAAATGGGTTATTTTCTATCACACATGTGTATTTAGTGTCTGTGATACATCCTTTGAGTTAATGGTAATGATAATTCATATTTTCAAGAGTTGAAAATTTAAGACATGAATAATCATTATTAACTCATAAACAGCTCCCGACCATAGGATCATCACGAGGATGGTGATTGATCCGGAAGGTTGGTGTACGATCGCTTCTCTTTAGTAGATGAGTCTTGAGTCTACGGTGTGGAGACACCGGAGCGAGAGTACAGGTACTCGTTAGAGAACGAGGGCACTGAGCGTGACCACCTCGAGTAGTCATTAGGAAGTCTACCTTCTCGTCAATGACTGACTCGATGCTGCAGTAGTGTGTCTGGTTCTTTGACCTGAGATGCATCGGCAGTTCACCTTGAGGGTGTTATAGTTTGACTACACCATTACTCGGTCTCCTAGCCATATGGAACCCTGAGGTGTATGTTGGCTATGACATGTTCATTGTAGGAACTGGATTGCATCAAGATGGGATCTATCTACCTCGGTGGTAGAGGAGTAGCCCTATGATGATCATGAGAATCAAGTCCAGAAAGCCCATGGCCATGGTAGAGTGAAATAATAGAAAGAGTTTCTATTTAGATTTTCACATTGGACTCGAATCGAATGATTACATCATATGACAGAGACTAGGGTTTGACGAGTTCACCTTAACCCTAATCTGATCGGGGCTCAAGATAGAAGAACTTAATCACACAGGTAGCTGCACCAAGAGGTTCGCATTCAGCTCTGATGGGTTGCCACCATATACTGCTAGGTGTCACTGGTGGATTTTGGGAGCAATTAGAATGATTTAGATGATCGATCATTCTAGCTGTTCGAATCAGAAGAGTTCTGATCCATCGAAAGGAGTTTCGATGATGTCTATGATAGAGATCATGACATATCCCATTACCATACAGAACTGAACCTAACTGGGTCACACAAACAAGGGTTTGAATCTGGTGATCATCAATTGAACTGATCTAGTTCAATTGATCTGAATGAGATTCAATTAGGTTCAAGGAAATCGTGCTAGCACTCGATTGAACCTAACGTTCTTCTTTTACTATCATAAATAAGTTGTCCTGACTGAGCCAAAGGAGTTTGTGCTCAATCAGAGGCCTTCATATGGTCTGACTGGAGGTTGTCCAAGTCAGAATAGGTTGTCTTATTTGTAAGACATTACCTGCCATTTTTGGTCACCTGCCATTTCTTGTTCTTTGACTTTGGTCAAAAGTCTACCTTTGACTGGTCAAACGTTGACCATTGACCCTTTGACTTTTGACCACATGTCATGCACCTATTGGAGAGCTGGTGGGGGCCTGTCCCCCTGCCAGAACCTGGCAAGGAGAAGGGCGCACGCCAAGGGTGGCGTGAGCCCAAGTAGGAGGCGCCTAGGAGTCCTTGTTGGACAAGGACTCCACCTCCCTTTTGGATTCCAATCAGAGTTCTACTAAGAATCCAGTTTGACTGGTCTTAGGCGCCCTCTAAGGAGGAATCCAGGGGTCTCTATTCCAACCAATCAGATTTAGATCTGATTTCACAAAGGGTTGTGATTGGTTGAGAGGAAGAGGAGTTGGATCACAAGAGGTCTATAAATAAGACCCTGCGCCCAACCCTAATTCCAATGCTATTAGACACGCCCCAAGGCTGCCTCTCCCCTCCTTCTCCATGCCATAGTCTCTTCTCCCCTTGCTCTCCACGTCCAAAAGGTGTTTTGGACTTAGTTTGGTGCGATTCAGATCAAGGAAAGGCGATCAAAAGCAAGAAGGCTGCGCTGCTGCAAAAGGACGACTGCAGATCTTCAAAAGAGTTTTGAAGATCCTCCAGATCAGATCCAGATCTGATTTTTGGAGGTGTGATAGAGAAGAAGAGGATCTCCAGATCCAACCCGAGTGGATACCGGTAGAGGCCAGGCGCTTGCGTGGCTAAGATCCAGAACCTTCCGCTGCAATCAGGATCATCTACAGGGTAATAGGATTACCCAAATCAGGTAAATTAAATTTGATTTAATTTATCTTATTTTATTTTATTTATTAAAATAATAAGAATCAGATCTGAAACATATCAAGATCTGATTGAGATCAAGAGAAAATTTTTGAAATATATCTCTTGATCTAATCAGATCTGGACGAACCTGGACCGGGAAATCAGGATTTCCCTTCAACTGGTATCAGAGCCATGGTTCTAAAATTGTTTAGATCTGATTTTAATTTTATTTTAATTAGAAAATAAAGTGATTTCAGATGTCACATGAGATGTGATCAGATCTGAAATCAGAAAAATTAAAATTAAATGATTTGGATCTAAGAACATGAAGATATGCATGACTAGTTCTAGAATAGAATAGTTCTATAGAATAGTTTTGCATGTCTTTGATTTAATCTGATTAAATCATATTTTAGATCTTCTTATTTACTATTTTCTGATATTATAAGTGTTATAATAACATCTGATAAACAGCAAATAAAAATTATTTAATTTTAAATATCATATGAGATATGATAGATGCATGACTAGACTAGTTGTAGAATAGTTCTACATAATTGTCTAGATTAGAATTTATTTTGATTAGATCAATTTAAATCTAATTTTTTAGATTATTATGTGATAATTTAGATCTGAAAACATGCATGATTTGATACATGAGATGTATGCAAAATATGCCATGATTAGATCTAAATTTGTATATGAGATATATGATATAGATCTATAACTGTTTTGTAGTATTTACATGTTCCTGATTAAGGCGTTCCTCTTGGCCGTCCGGTCATAAGAACGAAGAAGGGTTTAAAGGCCCTCTCTTCCCATTCGATGGGGTGTTCTTATGACGTGTAGGGGTGCTGCGTGTTCGTCCTTAATCAGAAACCCAAAACTTACTTTCTGCAAAACCCTAGATCCTGAAACCCTAGGATTTATTGTGCATATTTTGTTTATGAACCCAACTTAATTAAGAATTAAGTTTATGGAATATTAATTAGGTCTAAAATTGAGAATTTCAGATCTAAGACATATTCATAATACTGGGTTCGGGCTTGGGTAGCTCAATTAGGTCTAAGCGGTTGATCAAACCGAATCAAGAGTTGGTTAGATGGGATCAACAATGCTTAAATTGACCAGCCTAATAGGATTAAGTCTGGGTCAAGATCGAGTCACGATCAAGCAAGACCTAATTAGGCTCAGAGGTTAGAGTCTGGATTGTAGGCTAACCCAATTGGTTCTGACTCAACAATTTGGTGTCTAAGGTAAGTTTGGCACAGACGACCGACTGGTTTTTAATTGGAAGCTACTCGACCTGAATGCGTTCTTGTGCGAGTTAACGGCATATTCCTTCCACCGGTCTCACTTACCTGGCCATATCTGTTGACACAGTTCTGATCTGAGGTGGTCAATAATCCGAGCTGACCCATGCCACTAGGTTAGTCATAATTGTTATGACTAAGCCAAGTCTAGTTTAATGAGACCTGAATCAATTCTCCCTAAGAAAAGATTAAGTCCGAGGTCTTCCACCATTGTAGACGTGCGGGCCCTTCCCGGGGTTGATTGTTCTCGGCTGGATACAGTGGCTCAGTTGCACCGGGAAGACGCAACCATGTCTATTAGGCATTGGATGCTATGGGCTGGAGGATGAGTTGGGCTCAATATTTCGGATACGGTGAGAGACCCAATTAGGAACCCAGTCTATGCAAATGGTGGGTCTGACTTAACTAAGGAGTGGATCAATATTCCGGATACGGTGAGATTCATGAATTAGAGACCAAGTTTGGGTGCACCATGATTAGAGAATCATTGAACAAGAGTTGTTCACTCATTGGCTAACCCATCACCAATAACTGTTAGGTGAGGTGATGAGTCAGTTGGTGAGACCGCACCACCCACTAGAAATCATCAATCGTAGAGATTTTCGCATCTCTACAGAGGGAGTGTAGGGATCCGAGAAAATAGTGGGAGCTAATTTGTTTAAAAATAAAATCCCTAAACAAATTGGTCAAGTCAAAATTACAGTATCTAACTAGAATCTTTGACTCTCTACAGGAAAATGTCTGCGTCCAACCCACTGGCACGTATCCTAGACACACATAGACTGACTGGACCCAATTATAAAGATTGGCTCAGGAACTACAAAATTGTTTTGGGTTCAGAGAAGTTAACACATGTTTTGGACCAGGACCCTCCCACCTTACCAGCTCGTCCATCCACTGAACAGAGAGCGTCTCTGGAAAAATGGATTGACGAAGACAATAAGGCCAGATACTACATGTTGGGCTCGATGTCTGATGAGCTCCAGCGCCAACATGAAGATATCGGGACTGCTCGCCAAATGTTGGCTCACCTGCAGGAGATGTTTGGTGAACAGAGTCGCGCAGCCAAATATCAAGTCACGAAATGACTTTTTAAGGCTAAGATGCGTGATGGGCAGTCAGTCCAAGATCACTGTCTGACAATGATCAAGGACATGGAAGAGCTTGAGAAGCTCGGTGTGAAGTTGGACTTGGACTTGCAGAACGATATTATTCTGCAATCCTTGACTGATGCATATGGGCAATTCATCATGAATTACCACATGCATAAACTTCAAAATTCCTTGGCCGAGTTGATGAATATGCTGGTTACCGCTGAGCTTTCTATGAAAGGTTCTAAAGGCTCAGTTCTTGCTATGGAACGGACTTCTTCCAAAAGAAAGTCTTATGGAAAGAAAAAGAAGTCTGTGAAAAAGCAAAAGGTGGAAGGATCAAAGAAGAAGAAGGCAGAACCGAAGAAGAAGGTCGATGGCAAAGGAAAGTGTTTCCATTGCAACAGCGACGGCCATTGGAAGCGGAACTGCCCTACTTACCTGGCCACCCTAAAGAACAAGAAGGAAGGTCCTTCTGGAGGTATGCTCGTTATTGAGTCTAACCTTACGGTTTCTTCTGCATCCAGTTGGGTGCTTGACTCTGGTTCTAGTGCTCATCTGTGCACTTCTATGCAGGGTCTTGAGGATAGCAGGAGGCTGAGGGATGGAGACATGATCCTACGCATCGGTAATGGAGCAAGAGTTGCTGCAGTAGCCGTGGGAACATACCCTCTGCGATTACCATCTGGTTTAGACTTAGTTTTAAAAGACTGTTATTATGTGCCTGCAGCTAGCAGGAATTTGATTTCTGTTTCATGCTTAGCACAAGAAGGTTATGTGATCACCTTCTTTAAGGACCATTGTAACATTCTTTATGAAAGAAATAAAATTGCAAATGGTTTCCTTGTTAATGGTCTTTATCAGTTGCATATTGATGTACCTGTTTTAACTATCGAGCAAAACGTGAATGCCAAACGACCTAGGGATAGTCCAAACGACAGATATCTATGGCACCTGAGATTAGGTCATATAGCAGAAGATAGGATTAACAAATTGGAGAAAAATGGGCTATTGAGTCCATTGACTTTTGAGTCATATCCAACTTGTGAATCTTGTCTTCAAGGCAAAATGACTAAACTCCCTTTTGTTGGACATGGGGAGAGGGCCACAGATCTCCTTGCCCTAGTACATACTGATGTGTGCGGCCCATTTCGATGTGCCGGCTAGAGGCAATTTTGTCTACTTCATTACCTTTACCGATGATCTGTCTAGGTATGGGTATGTGTATCTTATGAGACATAAGTCTGAAGCTTTTGAAAAGTTCAAAGAATTCAGACATGAAGTAGAAAAACAAACTGGAAAACCCATTAAGGTTCTTCGATCAGATCGAGGAGGTGAATACCTTAGCCGGGAATTCCTAGACTATCTTAAGGAAAATGGCATAGTCTCTCAATGGACTCCACCAGGAACACCTCAACTCAACGGGGTTTCAGAACGGAGAAATCGGACTCTATTGGATATGGTTCGATCCATGATGAGCTTCACAGACCTCCCAGATTTTCTTTGGGGACATTCATTATTAACTTCAATCTATTTACTGAATAGGGTTCCCTCTAAAACCGTTCCTACCACACCGTATGAGATATGGCACGGTAAGAAACCAAGTCTGAGTCATCTCAGAATTTGGGGTTGTCCGGCTTATGTCAAAAGACAACAAGCGGACAAGTTAGAGTTTAGGTCCTTTAGAGCTCGATTCATAGGATATCCTAAAGAGTCATTAGGATACTATTTCTACATTCCAGAAGACCACAATGTGATTGTGAGTCGACATGCCATATTTCTTGAAAAATAGTTTATTCAAGATAGTGGCATTGGAAAGCAGATTAAGCTTGATGAGAAAGTCTCACAAGCAGAACGAGCTAAGGACCAAGTGGAACCAAATCAGGTTGAGCCAATAAGAACACTACCTCCTCCACCTCGTAGATCGGAAAGAGTTTCCCGTCCCCCTGAAAGATACTTAGGTATTATTTCAGAGGACGTAGAGGAAATGTTCCTCATAGGTAATGGTGCTCATGGTGATGATCCCAAAACCTACAACGAGGCGATATCAGATATCGACTCCGAGAAATGGCTTGAGGCAATGAAGTCAGAGATCGACTCGATGCACTCAAACCAAGTCTGGACCTTGGTAGATCCACCAGAAGGTATAGTACCTATTGGGTGTAAATGGATCTTCAAGAGAAAGATTGGTGCAGATGGGAATGTGGAGACATTCAAGGCTAGACTGGTGGCAAAAGGTTATAGTCAACGTGAAGGCATTGACTATCAGGATACCTTTTCCCCGGTAGCTATGCTAAAATCCATCCGCACATTGCTTGCTGTTGCAGCCTATTTCGATTATGAAATATGGCAAATGGACGTGAAAACGGCATTCCTAAATGGATATCTTGAGGAAGATATCTATATGGAACAGCCGCTAGGTTTCACATCCAGTGATACTGATCACAAGGTTTGCAAGCTGCAAAGGTCCATATATGGACTTAAGCAAGCATCTCGGAGCTGGAACACTCGTTTCAATGATGTGATCAAAAAGTTTGGTTTCATCAAAAATGAAGAGGAACCATGTGTTTTCAAAAGGGTCAGTGGGAGCGCTGTTGTCTTCCTCGTATTGTACGTGGATGACATCCTCCTTATTGGGAATGATATTCCCATGTTGACATCAGTCAAGATGTGGTTGTCCAAGGAATTCTCCATGAAAGACCTAGGTGAAGCATCCTTTATTCTAGGAATTAAGGTCTATAGGGATAGACCGAATAGGATGCTAGGACTTTCACAGAAGATGTACATAGAGGAAGTACTAAAGAGGTTTAGTATGGAAAACTCTAAGAGGGGATTAATACCCTTCAGACATGGTATTCATCTTTCCAAGAAGATGTGCCCCAGCACACCTGAGGAAATAGAACGCATGAGCAAGATCCCTTATGCTTCTGCAATAGGGAGCCTCATGTATGCCATGCTATGTACACGACCTGATATAGCCCATGCTGTGAGTGTCACAAGCAGATATCAGTCAAATCCAGGTGAAGAACACTGGACTTCTGTGAAATGTATCCTTAAGTACTTGAGAAGAACTAAGGATATGATGTTGGTCTTTGGTAATGGAGAACTCCAAGTTCAAGGATACACAGACTCGGACTTCATGTCCGATATAGATGATCGAAAGTCGACATCTGGCAGACTGTTTGTGCTGTAATGAAGAGTTCCAAGCAAGGTCTCACCAGAAGTCCAAGCACATTGAGCGGCGATATCATCTCATCCGCGATTACCTTGAGAAAGGTTACGTTGAGGTCAAGAGAGTCAACTCCGCAGATAATGTGGCAGACCCACTTACAAAGCCGTTGGGCCAGCAGAAGATCGAAGCCCACCTTGAGAAGATGGGACTTAGACTTGTAGCCAATTGGCTTTAGGACAAGTGGGAGATTGTTAGATATATGTGCCCTAGAAGCCAGAATTGGCTGACA
>QRFJ01000976.1:0-17826 GCA_006176705.1 Cocos nucifera | reverse complement strand
TCTCCAGATCCAACCCGAGTGGATACCGGTAGAGGCCAGGCGCTTGCGTGGCTAGATCCAGAACCTTCCGCTGCAATCAGGATCATCTACAGGGTAATAGGATTACCCAAATCAGGTAAATTAAATTTGATTTAATTTATCTTATTTTATTTTATTTATTAAAATAATAAGAATCAGATCTGAAACATATCAAGATCTGATTGAGATCAAGAGAAAATTTTTGAAATATATCTCTTGATCTAATCAGATCTGGACGAACCTGGACCGGGAAATCAGGATTTCCCTTCAACTGGTATCAGAGCCATGGTTCTAAATTGTTTAGATCTGATTTTAATTTTATTTTAATTAGAAAATAAAGTGATTTCAGATGTCACATGAGATGTGATCAGATCTGAAATCAGAAAAATTAAAATTAAATGATTTGGATCTAAGAACATGAAGATATGCATGACTAGTTCTAGAATAGAATAGTTCTATAGAATAGTTTTGCATGTCTTTGATTTAATCTGATTAAATCATATTTTAGATCTTCTTATTTACTATTTTCTGATATTATAAGTGTTATAATAACATCTGATAAACAGCAAATAAAAATTATTTAATTTTAAATATCATATGAGATATGATTGATGCATGTCTAGACTAGTTGTAGAATAGTTCTACATAATTGTCTAGATTAGAATTTATTTTGATTAGATCAATTTAAATCTAATTTTTTAGATTATTATGAGATAATTTAGATCTGAAAACATGCATGATTATTTGATACATGAGATGTATGCAAAATATGCCTTGATTAGATCTAAATTTGTATATGAGATATATGATATAGATCTATACTGTTTTGTAGATTTACATGTTCCTGATTAAGGCGTTCCTCTTGGCCGTCCGGTCATAAGAACGAAGAAGGGTTTAAAGGCCCTCTCTTCCCATTCGATGGGGTGTTCTTATGACGTGTAGGGGTGCTGCGTGTTCGTCCTTAATCAGAAACCCAAAACTTACTTTCTGCAAAACCCTAGATCCTGAAACCCTAGGATTTATTGTGCATATTTTGTTTATGAACCCAACTTAATTAAGAATTAAGTTTATGGAATATTAATTAGGTCTAAAATTGAGAATTTCAGATCTAAGACATATTCATAATACTGGGTTCGGGCTTGGGTAGCTCAATTAGGTCTAAGCGGTTGATCAAACCGAATCAAGAGTTGGTTAGATGGGATCAACAATGCTTAAATTGACCAGCCTAATAGGATTAAGTCTGGGTCAAGATCGAGTCACGATCAAGCAAGACCTAATTAGGCTCAGAGGTTAGAGTCTGGATTGTAGGCTAACCCAATTGGTTCTGACTCAACAATTTGGTGTCTAAGGTAAGTTTGGCACAGACGACCGACTGGTTTTTAATTGGAAGCTACTCGACCTGAATGCGTTCTTGTGCGAGTTAACGGCATATTCCTTCCACCGGTCTCACTTACCTGGCCATATCTGTTGACACAGTTCTGATCTGAGGTGGTCAATAATCCGAGCTGACCCATGCCACTAGGTTAGTCATAATTGTTATGACTAAGCCAAGTCTAGTTTAATGAGACCTGAATCAATTCTCCCTAAGAAAAGATTAAGTCCGAGGTCTTCCACCATTGTAGACGTGCGGGCCCTTCCCGGGGTTGATTGTTCTCGGCTGGATACAGTGGCTCAGTTGCACCGGGAAGACGCAACCATGTCTATTAGGCATTGGATGCTATGGGCTGGAGGATGAGTTGGGCTCAATATTTCGGATACGGTGAGAGACCCAATTAGGAACCCAGTCTATGCAAATGGTGGGTCTGACTTAACTAAGGAGTGGATCAATATTCCGGATACGGTGAGATTCATGAATTAGAGACCAAGTTTGGGTGCACCATGATTAGAGAATCATTGAACAAGAGTTGTTCACTCATTGGCTAACCCATCACCAATAACTGTTAGGTGAGGTGATGAGTCAGTTGGTGAGACCGCACCACCCACTAGAAATCATCAATCGCGGAGATTTTCGCATCTCTACAGAGGGAGTGTAGGGATCCGAGAAAATAGTGGGAGCTAATTTGTTTAAAAATAAAATCCCTAAACAAATTGGTCAAGTCAAAATTACAGTATCTAACTAGAATCTTTGACTCTCTACAGGAAAATGTCTGCGTCCAACCCACTGGCACGTATCCTAGACACACATAGACTGACTGGACCCAATTATAAAGATTGGCTCAGGAACTACAAAATTGTTTTGGGTTCAGAGAAGTTAACACATGTTTTGGACCAGGACCCTCCCACCTTACCAGCTCGTCCATCCACTGAACAGAGAGCGTCTCTGGAAAAATGGATTGACGAAGACAATAAGGCCAGATACTACATGTTGGGCTCGATGTCTGATGAGCTCCAGCGCCAACATGAAGATATCGGGACTGCTCGCCAAATGTTGGCTCACCTGCAGGAGATGTTTGGTGAACAGAGTCGCGCAGCCAAATATCAAGTCACGAAATGACTTTTTAAGGCTAAGATGCGTGATGGGCAGTCAGTCCAAGATCACTGTCTGACAATGATCAAGGACATGGAAGAGCTTGAGAAGCTCGGTGTGAAGTTGGACTTGGATCTGCAGAACGATATTATTCTGCAATCCTTGACTGATGCATATGGGCAATTCATCATGAATTACCACATGCATAAACTTCAAAATTCCTTGGCCGAGTTGATGAATATGCTGGTTACCGCTGAGCTTTCTATGAAAGGTTCTAAAGGCTCAGTTCTTGCTATGGAACGGACTTCTTCCAAAAGAAAGTCTTATGGAAAGAAAAAGAAGTCTGTGAAAAAGCAAAAGGTGGAAGGATCAAAGAAGAAGAAGGCAGAACCGAAGAAGAAGGTCGATGGCAAAGGAAAGTGTTTCCATTGCAACAGCGACGGCCATTGGAAGCGGAACTGCCCTACTTACCTGGCCACCCTGAAGAACAAGAAGGAAGGTCCTTCTGGAGGTATGCTCGTTATTGAGTCTAACCTTACGGTTTCTTCTGCATCCAGTTGGGTGCTTGACTCTGGTTCTAGTGCTCATCTGTGCACTTCTATGCAGGGTCTTGAGGATAGCAGGAGGCTGAGGGATGGAGACATGATCCTACGCATCGGTAATGGAGCAAGAGTTGCTGCAGTAGCCGTGGGAACATACCCTCTTCGATTACCATCTGGTTTAGACTTAGTTTTAAAAGACTGTTATTATGTGCCTGCAGCTAGCAGGAATTTGATTTCTGTTTCATGCTTAGCACAAGAAGGTTATGTGATCACCTTCTTTAAGGACCATTGTAACATTCTTTATGAAAGAAATAAAATTGCAAATGGTTTCCTTGTTAATGGTCTTTATCAGTTGCATATTGATGTACCTATTTTAACTATCGAGCAAAACGTGAATGCCAAACGACCTAGGGATAGTCCAAACGACAGATATCTATGGCACCTGAGATTAGGTCATATAGCAGAAGATAGGATTAACAAATTGGAGAAAAATGGGCTATTGAGTCCATTGACTTTTGAGTCATATCCAACTTGTGAATCTTGTCTTCAAGGCAAAATGACTAAACTCCCTTTTGTTGGACATGGGGAGAGGGCCACAGATCTCCTTGCCCTAGTACATACTGATGTGTGCGGCCCATTCGATGTGCCGGCTAGAGGCAATTTTGTCTACTTCATTACCTTTACCGATGATCTGTCTAGGTATGGGTATGTGTATCTTATGAGACATAAGTCTGAAGCCTTTTGAAAAGTTCAAAGAATTCAGACATGAAGTAGAAAAACAAACTGGAAAACCCATTAAGGTTCTTCGATCAGATCGAGGAGGTGAATACCTTAGCCGGGAATTCCTAGACTATCTTAAGGAAAATGGCATAGTCTCTCAATGGACTCCACCAGGAACACCTCAACTCAACGGGGTTTCAGAACGGAGAAATCGGACTCTATTGGATATGGTTCGATCCATGATGAGCTTCACAGACCTCCCAGATTTTCTTTGGGGACATTCATTATTAACTTCAATCTATTTACTGAATAGGGTTCCCTCTAAAACCGTTCCTACCACACCGTATGAGATATGGCACGGTAAGAAACCAAGTCTGAGTCATCTCAGAATTTGGGGTTGTCCGGCTTCATGTCAAAAGACAACAAGCGGACAAGTTAGAGTTTAGGTCCTTTAGAGCTCGATTCATAGGATATCCTAAAGAGTCATTAGGATACTATTTCTACATTCCAGAAGACCACAATGTGATTGTGAGTCGACATGCCATATTTCTTGAAAAATAGTTTATTCAAGATAGTGGCATTGGAAAGCAGATTAAGCTTGATGAGAAAGTCTCACAAGCAGAACGAGCTAAGGACCAAGTGGAACCAAATCAGGTTGAGCCAATAAGAACACTACCTCCTCCACCTCGTAGATCGGAAAGAGTTTCCCGTCCCCCTGAAAGATACTTAGGTATTATTTCAGAGGACGTAGAGGAAATGTTCCTCATAGGTAATGGTGCTCATGGTGATGATCCCAAAACCTACAACGAGGCGATATCAGATATCGACTCCGAGAAATGGCTTGAGGCAATGAAGTCAGAGATCGACTCGATGCACTCAAACCAAGTCTGGACCTTGGTAGATCCACCAGAAGGTATAGTACCTATTGGGTGTAAATGGATCTTCAAGAGAAAGATTGGTGCAGATGGGAATGTGGAGACATTCAAGGCTAGACTGGTGGCAAAAGGTTATAGTCAACGTGAAGGCATTGACTATCAGGATACCTTTTCCCCGGTAGCTATGCTAAAATCCATCCGCACATTGCTTGCCTGTTGCAGCCTATTTCGATTATGAAATATGGCAAATGGACGTGAAAACGGCATTCCTAAATGGATATCTTGAGGAAGATATCTATATGGAACAGCCGCTAGGTTTCACATCCAGTGATACTGATCACAAGGTTTGCAAGCTGCAAAGGTCCATATATGGACTTAAGCAAGCATCTCGGAGCTGGAACACTCGTTTCAATGATGTGATCAAAAAGTTTGGTTTCATCAAAAATGAAGAGGAACCATGTGTTTTCAAAAGGGTCAGTGGGAGCGCTGTTGTCTTCCTCGTATTGTACGTGGATGACATCCTCCTTATTGGGAATGATATTCCCATGTTGACATCAGTCAAGATGTGGTTGTCCAAGGAATTCTCCATGAAAGACCTAGGTGAAGCATCCTTTATTCTAGGAATTAAGGTCTATAGGGATAGACCGAATAGGATGCTAGGACTTTCACAGAAGATGTACATAGAGGAAGTACTAAAGAGGTTTAGTATGGAAAACTCTAAGAGGGGATTAATACCCTTCAGACATGGTATTCATCTTTCCAAGAAGATGTGCCCCAGCACACCTGAGGAAATAGAACGCATGAGCAAGATCCCTTATGCTTCTGCAATAGGGAGCCTCATGTATGCCATGCTATGTACACGACCTGATATAGCCCATGCTGTGAGTGTCACAAGCAGATATCAGTCAAATCCAGGTGAAGAACACTGGACTTCTGTGAAATGTATCCTTAAGTACTTGAGAAGAACTAAGGATATGATGTTGGTCTTTGGTAACGGAGAACTCCAAGTTCAAGGATACACAGACTCGGACTTCATGTCTGATATAGATGATCGAAAGTCGACATCTGGAAGTCTGTTTGTGTGCAATGGTGGAGCTGTCAGCTGGAAGAGTTCCAAGCAAACTGTGATAGCAGATTCCACCATGGAAGCAGAATATATAGCTGCATCAGAGGCTGCAAAGGAAGCATTCTGGTACAAGAAGTTTGCTGCAGAAATTGGAGTAATGCCATCAGATGCCATTCCTCTTTACTGCGACAACAATGGCGCCATAGCCCTTGCTAAGGAGCCGAGGTCTCACCAGAAGTCCAAGCACATTGAGCGGCGATATCATCTCATCCGCGATTACCTTGAGAAAGGTTACGTTGAGGTCAAGAGAGTCAACTCCGCAGATAATGTGGCAGACCCACTTACAAAGCCGTTGGGCCAGCAGAAGATCGAAGCCCACCTTGAGAAGATGGGACTTAGACTTGTAGCCAATTGGCTTTAGGACAAGTGGGAGATTGTTAGATATATGTGCCCTAGAAGCCAGAATTGGCTGACACTTGTAATACACTTCTAGGGGCAAAATTGTAATTTTGACTATAATTAATGAAATGGGTTATTTTCTATCACACCTGTGTATTTAGTGTCTGTGATACATCCTTTGAGTTAATGGTAATGATAATTCATATTTTCAAGAGTTGAAAATTTAAGACATGAATAATCATTATTAACTCATAAACAGCTCCCGACCATAGGATCATCACGAGGATGGTGATTGATCCGGAAGGTTGGTGTACGATCGCTTCTCTTTAGTAGATGAGTCTTGAGTCTACGGTGTGGAGACACCGGAGCGAGAGTACAGGTACTCGTTAGAGAACGAGGGCACTGAGCGTGACCACCTCGAGTAGTCATTAGGAAGTCTACCTTCTCGTCAATGACTGACTCGATGCTGCAGTAGTGTGTCTGGTTCTTTGACCTGAGATGCATCGGCAGTTCACCTTGAGGGTGTTATAGTTTGACTACACCATTACTCGGTCTCCTAGCCATATGGAACCCTGAGGTGTATGTTGGCTATAGCATGTTCATTGTAGGAACTGGATTGCATCAAGATGGGATCTATCTACCTCGGTGGTAGAGGAGCAGCCCTATGATGATCATGAGAATCAAGTCCAGAAATCCATGGCCATGGTAGAGTGAAATAATAGAAAGAGTTTCTATTTAGATTTTCACATTGGACTCGAATCGAATGATTACATCATATGACAGAGACTAGGGTTTGACGAGTTCACCTTAACCCTAATCTGATCGGGGCTCAAGATAGAAGAACTTAATCACACAGGTAGCTGCACCAAGAGGTTCGCATTCAGCTCTGATGGGTTGCCACCATATACTGCTAGGTGTCACTGGTGGATTTTGGGAGCAATTAGAATGATTTAGATGATCGATCATTCTAGCTGTTCGAATCAGAAGAGTTCTGATCCATCGAAAGGAGTTTCGATGATGTCTATGATAGAGATCATGACATATCCCATTACCATACAGAACTGAACCTAACTGGGTCACACAAACAAGGGTTTGAATCTGGTGATCATCAATTGAACTGATCTAGTTCAATTGATCTGAATGAGATTCAATTAGGTTCAAGGAAATCGTGCTAGCACTCGATTGAACCTAACGTTCTTCTTTTACTATCATAAATAAGTTGTCCTGACTGAGCCAAAGGAGTTTGTGCTCAATCAGAGGCCTTCATATGGTCTGACTGGAGGTTGTCCAAGTCAGAATAGGTTGTCTTATTTGTAAGACATTACCTGCCATTTTTGGTCACCTGCCATTTCTTGTTCTTTGACTTTGGTCAAAAGTCTACCTTTGACTGGTCAAACGTTGACCATTGACCCTTTGACTTTTGACCACATGTCATGCACCTATTGGAGAGCTGGTGGGGGCCTGTCCCCCTGCCAGAACCTGGCAAGGAGAAGGGCGCACGCCAAGGGTGGCGTGAGCCCAAGTAGGAGGCGCCTAGGAGTCCTTGTTGGACAAGGACTCCACCTCCCTTTTGGATTCCAATCAGAGTTCTACTAAGAATCCAGTTTGACTGGTCTTAGGCGCCCTCTAAGGAGGAATCCAGGGGTCTCTATTCCAACCAATCAGATTTAGATCTGATTTCACAAAGGGTTGTGATTGGTTGAGAGGAAGAGGAGTTGGATCACAAGAGGTCTATAAATAAGACCCTGCGCCCAACCCTAATTCTAAGTGAATTCAATAGAGATTTCCCATGCCCCAAGGCTGCCTCTCCCCTCCTTCTCCATGCCATAGTCTCTTCTCCCCTTGCTCTCCACGTCCAAAAGTGTTTTGGACTTTAGGTTGGTGCGATTCAGATCAAGGAAAGGCGATCAAAAGCAAGAAGGCTGCGCTGCTGCAAAAGGACGACTGCAGATCTTCAAAAGAGTTTTGAAGATCCTCCAGATCAGATCCAGATCTGATTTTTGGAGGTGTGATAGAGAAGAAGAGGTTCTCCAGATCCAACCCGAGTGGATACCGGTAGAGGCCAGGCGCTTGCGTGGCTTAGATCCAGAACCTTCCGCTGCAATCAGGATCATCTACAGGGTAATAGAATTACCCAAATCAGGTAAATTAAATTTGATTTAATTTATCTTATTTCATTTTATTTATTAAAATAATAATAATCAGATCTGAAACTTATCAAGATCTGATTGAGATCAAGAAAAAATTTTTGAAATATATCTCTTGATCTGATCAGATCTGGACGAACCTAGACCGAAAAATCAGGATTTTCCTTCAATAATGACCTATAGAATTACTTGCATTTTTCAAACTATCAATAGTAGACAATCAATTGACCGATGTACATTTTTTTCTTACTTCTCCCATGTAGGGAGAATAAAAAAAAATGTTATCCAAAATTTCTTTCGAACCGTCAGCATACTGTTTGATTACTGTAACGACCTATAGAATTACTTGCATTTTCAAACTATCTAAAGTGGACAATCAATTAACCAAAGTACATTATTCTTCTACCTATACAAAAATAAATAATGTATGGATATATTAGAATATGTACATCAATCAACTGATAGATCAATCATTCCATGCAATGCAAATTTTATTAAAATTAATACATAATTAATACTGTCTGGCACTTTCCATCGGTCTAAGCATACAGGACACACAAGGGATAAATGCCTTGGATGCCAGCTATGACCCTAGGATCGAGCATGCAGGACATGTCCCAACCCTATGTTCGTAATGCTGCCTGGCACCTTCTCTCGATTCATGTACTCTGCATGTTGAGACCCAAATTTCATGCATCTAATTAATTAATTAATTAATTATCTAATAATTTAATTAATTAAATTATTTAATTAAATTTTAGTTATGGCACTAGCCGTCAATAATGCTATCACTAATACTAGACAACATTAGCCAACGCTAATGCCATTGCTAATACTCACAATGATAGGGATGGAGCCGCAGGATCGGGGCCATGGGCTGAGGGTGGTGAGGCAGGAGCCACACAGTCAGGCCGGCAAGGATGGGCCATAGGGAGGGCGGTGGGGTAGGGGCGGTGGCTCTACGAATGTGGTGTAGGAGGTGCCGGTGTGGTCAAGGTGACCACAAGAGAGGTGGGACTGGGGTGGTAGGCTCGGGGCCATAGCATAGGAGGCACCGATAGGATTGGGGCAGCCATGGGAGAGGTGGGGCTGGGTGGTAGACTCAGGGCCGCAACATAGGAAGGGCCAGTATGGTCAAGGTGGCTATGAGAGAGGCCAAGTTGGGGCAGCTAGCTCAGGGCCATGACAAAGGAGGCATTATGGGGGTCAGAGTGGCCACGGGCATGTGGAGGCCAGGGCAACAATGTCGAGGCAGCCATGGATGATAAGGGGCCGGGACAGCGGGCTTGAGGCGGCCGCATAGGAGCACTAGTGGGCTTAGGTAAGGAGGGGCCACAGCATAGGAGGAACCAACAGGATCAGAATGCCGAGAAAGAGGATGTGCGGGGAGCGAAAAATGCTGGGAAGGATGCACAGGGAGTGTAGAACGTACAAATTTTTTTTTCTCAAAT
Organism: Cocos nucifera; assembly: GCA_006176705.1. NCBI lineage: Eukaryota > Viridiplantae > Streptophyta > Magnoliopsida > Arecales > Arecaceae > Cocos > Cocos nucifera. The sequence goes on along the minus strand of QRFJ01000976.1, from coordinate 8,141 downwards.
TTTTTTTCTTTCAATGAGGTTGGGGAAGTTTTATTTTGGACAAACTATTACCGACAGCAAGCTCACCATTAGTAATACAGTTAGCAAAACCATATTTTCTATGCCAGGATATTAGTGAAGGTAGTTTCTATTGCTAATACTAACCCACCATTGCTAATAATATTATTTTTTAAAATACCTAATTTTAATATTAAATTATTTAAATTTTTTTAAAATAAATTTTTTTTAAAATTATTAGCAATGGCAAGAACTCCATCTCTAATAATCATAACTTTTATAAAATTATATTTTAATATTAATTTTTTTTCTCGTAAGTCATTTTTTGGTTGGTTAAAAATCAATATTGGATTTTATTAAATTTTTAGGCTTAATTAATTTATGGATCAAGTTCTAATTGATTTAAATTATATTTAATTTAATTAAGCTTGACCTAATTTAAGGATAACTAAATTTTAATATTTCATGTAGAACTTGGATTGAATGTTTAATTAAATTTGGTTTGATAGGATTTTAAATTAGATTCAAATTGAACCTAAATTAAAAATTATTTTCTTTTAATTAATTTAAATTAGATTAAATTAAATTAAGCTTGACTTAATTTGAGAGTAATTGAGTTTTATAATTCAATTAGGACTTGCATTCAAAGTCTAATTGAATTAATTTTGATAGGATTTCAAATTAGATTCGAATTGGATTCAAATTGGACTTAAATTAGGTTCAAATTGAATTCAAATTGAACCTAAATTAAATATTATTTTTTTAAATTAATTTAAATTAGAGTAAATTTGATTTGGCTTGACTTAATTTAAAGATAATTGGAGTTTACTATCCAAGTAGGACTTGGATTTAAAGTCTAATTGAATTAGGATTGACATGTTTTCGAATTGGATTCAAATCAGGTTCAAATTAGATTCGAATTGAATCTAAATTAAAAACTATTTTCTCTTAATTGATTTAAATGAAATTTAGTTTAATTAATTTTGACTTAATTTATAGCTAATTAGATTTTATAATCCATGTAGGACTTAGATTCAAAGTCTAATTAAATTAGGCTTGATAGAATTTTGAATTGGACTTAAATCGAGTTCAAATTAGATTCAAATGAAATCATATATCAAGTTCTAATTAATTTAAATTTAATTTAATTTAAGTACTCTTGAATTAATTTGAGGCTAATTGGGTATTATAATCTAAGCAGGACATGGATTCAATGTCTAATTAAATTAGGTTTGACAAGATTTTGAATTGGATTCAAATTAATTCAAATTAAATTCAAATCAAATCTAAATTAAAAATTATTTTTTTCTAACTGATTTAAATTAGATTAAATTTAATTAGGCTTGACTTGATTTGAAGGTAATTAAATTTTACTTTTCAAGTAGGATTTGCATTCAAAGTCTAATTAAATTAAGATTGGTAGGATTTCAAATTGAATTCAAATCAGGTTTGAATTATATTTGAATTAAAACCAAATTAAAAATTAATTTTTTTTAATTGATTTAAATCAAATTTAATTTAATTTATTTTGATTTATATTGATACTAGTTTGATTTTGATGATAATAAAAGTATTTGAGTATAAATTATTAAATTACTAATGATGTTTGTGAGGATGTGTAGTTGTAAATTTCGAGAGCTCACAAACTTCAAATGTTTTCATTCATCCAAATGGAGATTCATCACTCAAGATTTTAGTGAAGAAATTCTAGAATGGATACATATTTCAAGAGACCAAAATAAAGATTAAATCAAGACAAAAAGAACAAGTCTATCTTACAAAAAAATTTGAAAAAAAAAGGATCACAAATGGTCTTTGGCAGACATGGCACGCAAACTGGATCGACCCAGTCCGAGACTGAGCCAACCTAGTCTCAATAAAAGCAAAAGATAGAAAGTATAGAATGTCAATTTTTTAATACCTAGGGGACTGAGTCAACCCTGGTATAAACTGAGCCGACCCAGTTAGGACTGAGCCGACCCTGTCAAAGACTGAACCAACCTAGTGATCATAACGGCTAGTTTTCTGCAGCTTTTTAAATGATCATTTCTCCACTCTAATGATTATTTCAAGGCTTTCAATGGCTAGAACTGATCCTAAAGTTATCACAAAGAGTATAAATAATTAGAGAAATATTTGGGAAGGAAGATTAAGGAATTTTAAAAAGAAAATATTTTAAATTTGAGTAAAATTTATTGCACATCAAAAGAAAAGAGAAAAGAGAGGAACCAAGTACTGATTTCAAAAGGCTTTCAAGGGCAATCTTCACCATCATCTCCAGCATCCTCTCAAGCTTCCAAAAAGAGTGTTCAAGCTTCGAAAGAGCCAATCAATCAACCTCTTCTTGGTGCATCAAAAGAGTTTATTTATGGTTTTTGGTTTAGTGTTGAAATTACTTATCTTTGTATTTTGTTTTGTTTACAAGTTTCTTTGCAGGAAAGAAACTTGGGGTGAATTCTCATCCAAGACAAGAATTGGACATTGTATAGGTTTTGGTTGGTAAGCCCGAAAAACTAACTAGGTGATGGAAAACATGTAGGATTTCATGCATAGATTTCAAAACTTTTCCAAAATTAAAGTAGCAAAAGATAGATTAAATAGTTTAATCTATAATATGCATGTAATTAGATTACAAAATCCTACATCAAGGATCTATAATATGTCATGATGCAAATATAAATCTAAAAATAAATTAATCATAATTGGTATTGATCATATCAATACCAAGATTTAGAATAATTCTAGATCTAACCCTAGATCAAATCTAGATAACCAGGGGATCAGATCTCTTACCTTTGCATGGGTCGAAAATTCTATGGTTGATTTTCATTATTACTTTTAGAGCCACACATGCATCTGACCCCTACAAGTGATCCACACGAACCTGCAACATAGATCGAATAATCATTGAACGAAGATCCGCTCGAAGTGCTAGCTTCTTATGGATCCCTCCTGATGGTTAATCAAATACATATTCTTTAGTTCTCTTGGACACTCTAAGAGAAGAAGAATATAAGGAGGAACAAGGAAGAAATCCAACCCTTAGATCTCTCATAAATTAGAAAATAAAATAAGAAAAAATAAATCCTAAGAGAAGACAAACTTCTCCTTCATGACATCAACGATTGATGTCCTCAAAACATCTCTATATTAGGACAAAAAGGAGACCTTCTCCTCTATTATTTTTTTTTATGTTTTTAGATCTAATATTTCTGATTCTTATCATATAAAATTTTCATAAAATATGGAGAAGAAGGATTCTCAAAGAAATTCTAAGAGAAGGCATTCTTCTCTTCTTCTTCTCACATCAGGACATGATCAGATCATGCCCAAAGATGATCACTATGCTCCAACATCTTGAAGCATGGATCCTCATGCCCTCTTACTTTCTCTCTCTTAAATTTTTATCACATAAAAATATACAAAGAAAATAGGAAGGAAAGATTAAATGAAAACAACAAGAGAAGACCATCTTCTCTTACCTTTGTGCTTTTAAGACATCAACATTTGATGTCCAGATGAAGACCCTTTCTCCAAGGAACTTGGCACCCCAAGACTCTACACCTCCTAGCACCTCTCTTCTAATTCTCATGGTGGAATACCAGGTATTATTGGTTCCATCTAACTCTTAGAAGGAGGTGTCCAAAATATATATGGATGACTAGGTCAAACCTAGTCATTTATGGATTCCTATGGGGCGTCCGACTCTTGGACGTCCCTAGCATAATTATTTTCATGCATCCTCTGAATCTCATACACAAAAACTAGGAGAGAAAGGGTGGCACAAAAAAATTGGCATGGGAAAAGTGGGCGCACAAGAGGAGGGAAGAGTTTGGGTCAAAGAGGGCTCTTCCAAGTAGGAAACAAATCCCAACTTCCATCTAGTTTTGACCAAGTCAAATTTTATTCCAAATAATCCAGATATTAGGGCATGGGATGCCATATTTAAGTGAGGAATGATTCACATAAACATCAGGAATTAATGTGGGGCGTGGGCTTTCTTAGGTGCAAGAGAAAGAGAGAGAGTCCCAGTCCAACTAGGACTCCTCTTATTTGACTAGGTCAAAATAGATTTGAACCAAATTTAAATCTCATTTAAATTAGATTAAATATAATCTAATTAAGGATGATCCTAGTTCAACTATGAGTCTAATTAAATCAGACTAAATCAAGATTTAAATCTAATTTAAATCCTAAGTCATTTAGGTGCACCCAAGCCCTAGTCAGACAAGAAATTATTCTTTCTTGTAATTGGCTTATCCAATAAACTAACTAGACTTAATCTAATTAAGTCTAAACAAATTCTAATTGAATCTAATTCAATTAGACTTGATTTCAACCCATTTGCTCAATCAAATTGAGTCAATTAATAGTTTAATTGCTAATCGATCCTCCTACAATACTTGCATTAGGTCAAACATCAATCGCATTGAATGTTTGACCTCAAAATGATTCTCAATCATTGATTAACTATCTAATCAGGTTACAAATTCTAATGTGTGTGACCTCATAGGTTCGAACCTAAGTCGGTAGCATAGAAACTAATTTTTGTACCAATCGAATTTATCATCTAGCAATGGTTACTGACATCCGGATAGATCGAATGTATGCAAAGCAACATTCTTAGAATTTTGGCCCATGGTTACCATATAATTCATCCCTATGATCAATAATGCTCAAGACGACTTTGAGTATGCTATCAAAACTCATACAAGTCATCTCTATTGTGTCTCAAAATTTTGCAAATCCTATGACACCTCACGAGCATTACCCAGGCCTATGTTTTGCTAAATTGAAACATAGTGAGTCATTCTCTTCCTGAAGTTAATCAGGAGTGGTCAATCCCATCTTGACTCACCCACTAACTTTATAACTATTTAACTATACTTAAAAATCTTTCAAACCTATATTAGAAATATAGGCAGTTCGGCACCAAAGTATAGTGAGTTGCTTGCAACTCACCATGCTGATCTCAGGTTGGAGGGACACTTATACCCATTAGCCTTAGCTAGCTACTCTTGATAGTAGAGTGCTATATTGTTCATGTTCAGTGTAGATGTACTCCTACATCTCACCTGGATGCCATACCAGTATCTCCATACTACTTGATTATGAGGATAACCAACGCATATGGCATACAGCGACCTACACTCGATAAGTTATCATCCTAGTTAATAACTTATCATTTGATTGTGAACAATTTAAAAACCATCCAATAAATCCTTCTTTATCGATTGATTATGGTTCTAAGAATTTCATCATAATTTAGGAGTTTATTTAAGAAAGATAGAACTTTTATGATGAATCATTCAAATAACTATTATTATTATATAATTCATATACTAATTCCAATCATCTACCACTTAGATGATTAGCTTTAGAATATATTTTTCAACAACTCTCACTTGGACTAAAGCCAATCAGAATGATATCAAATATCCTATCTTCCACTTGAGTTCATAGAACTCCTTAGTTCCGAAGTCTTAGCAAATGGATCAATCAACTTCTTCTTTTACATTGATCTTCTAATGATCGACGTCATCTAGATCTAATATCTAAGATGAAAGCGATGCAGAATATGCTGGTCCTTGGATTCTTTAGCCTAAGCTATGACTCTAGTGCTATAATAGGATTGGACCATTGGTGGAGAGTGCCACTCCCAACCTGCTAATGAATCTCAGCAACTACATAACTTACATGGCAGCATCATATGCCATGATGTACTCTATATCACTATTAGATAGGCAAAAGTATATTGCTTGGAATCTTTCTAGTACATTGCTCCTATAATTAGGATATGATCCGACATTCTCTTATTATCATCTTATTAAAATATCCACATGTTTTAAGTCAGTACTTCCATATTTGAGTCACTAAACCTTAGTATTTCCCAAATATTTAAGGATTGTCTATACAATCTTTCAATGGCTCATACTTGGATCAGACTGGTATCTGCTCATTACTTCTAGTGAGTATACCATGTTTGGTCTCATACATGGAGAAATAAGATGATAGCTAAACCTTTATTCCTTGTAATGTAGGAGTGCCATTCCCGATTAAGAGAATTTCATCCTCAAACATCACAAGAAATAATACTACAAAACATTTTGCCCAATTATAAATACAGGGTTTTTCTCTGTTCATAACAAAGATATACATTCAGAATGTATGTTTGGACTCTAAGATGATACTCAAATGGACTTTATAGGTCCTTACCTTCTCATCTATGCTATTCTGATCCTATTAAAAATTCATTCACACCTAATGGGTTTTATCCCTTCAGATAAATCAACTAGTGTCCATACACTATTGATTTCCATGGACTTTAATTTGGATCACATGGCTCCAAGCCACTTCTCAGAGTCAAACCACTGCATTGTATCCCTATAGATGATCGAATCGTTGTTGTTCTCATCAAGCTCAATAGGATTGCCGTCTCGAACCTAGATACTAAAGTATCTATCCAGCTAATGTGGTGCTCTACCAGATCTCCTTAAAGATGACACTTTAATGGGCTTTGGGTTTGATCTGATCAAATTCGATTCTATAGGTTTACTAGATTATGTCGGTTCTTTTCTACCAATCAAACTTCTTCAAGTTCAACTTGACAGGCTTCAGTTCTTTCTCTAAGAAACTTCTTTCCAAAAGGAATGCCTTTACTACTGATGAACATCTCATTCTTTTTAGTATGGTAGAATTAATCACTCTTTAATACCTATTGGACCAAGATCCAAGTTTATCTATGTGCAAATATTGGACATAGGCTGATCAACCCCAAATTCAAAGGTGAAAGAGTCTAGGTCTATGCCTGATCCATATCTCATATGGAGTCTTTGTGATAGATTTATTCAGAACATTTTCAAAGTAAAACAAGTAGTCACAAGAGCACAACCTTGAAATAGGTAGACTAGTGAATCATATCGTGGATTGAACCATATCTAACAAAGTTCAATTTCTTCTTTTAGATACATTATGTTTCAAAAAAAAATCCACTGAGAGAGAATCCAATTCTCTTCTGGATATGTCACAAACTCACTGGATAAGTATTTGCCTCCTTGATCTAATCGAAGAGTTTTAATACCTTATCCAGTTTATTTTTCTATTTCAATATTGAATCATTTGAATATTTCAAATGATCCATCTCAGATGCACCCATGCCCAGATAGGTCATTTATAATGAAGTATTAATATCTTTCTTTGGCACTTAAGTTCATAGGTTCACATATATCACTATGTATGAGACTTAAAACTTTATCGGCTCCTTCATTTTTTTTAGTAAAAGATGACTTTATCATCTTCCAAAGAAGATAAGATTTATAGGCTATCAATGATTCACAATCATTGATGTCAAGATTTTTCTCTCAAGCTAACATGTTTATCTAGTTCTTGTCAGGATGACTAAGCCTATAATGCCAAAGATAGTGATGCGATATAGCCTAAAAAAAAAGAAAAGACCAAGCTTTCTTTCGTTCGTCAGTAACAAATCACGTCCGACCGTGGCATATTATTCCCAGGACAGACAGTATAGTAACCTATACTCTGCTCAGGAGGCATGATTGATTGACATGGGATCAAAGCACGATCAATCTAAATGATGCTAATGAATGCCATTTTAGAAATCAGTAAACAACTAGCAATAATAAAGTAAAATGATAGATAGTAGAAATTAAACATGCTCATGAATAATTATAAGAAGAGAAATATAAATGGAATGAAGGATAGCAAGAAATTAAGCTCGTAAGAAAATCCAAAAAAAGATAAGAAGAATTCGGATCATGGTTGATAAGAAACTATCCTGATTAAGGCTCTTAATCTTTTAACCAAGCAGATCTATCAATAAAGAACTGGATCTTTACCAACATCGAATCTAAAAAAAGAATAAGTAAAAATCAAAGATCAGTTGAGAAGAAACGAAGGTCCTTGTTAATGTTTGATTTATAGAATAATAGATCACTCTTTCTCTCTCTACATAATAAATGAAAATCTTAGAGGAGACAAAACTTCTTTTGATGGAATAGGCTTATGTAGGTAGATGGTAAAGATGAATCAAGGATCGTAGGAATACTGAATCTCAAGAAAATGAAGGTTAAAGAGATAGAAAAAGGTGGACCTCATACCCCTCCCTCGTGGGATGATTTTGGATC
>QRFJ01000975.1:311266-443042 GCA_006176705.1 Cocos nucifera | reverse complement strand
TAGCAGATTCCACCATGGAAGCAGAATATATAGCTGCATCAGAGGCTGCAAAGGAAGCATTCTGGTACAAGAAGTTTGCTATAGAAATTGGAGTAATGCCATCAGATGCCATTCCTCTATACTGCGACAACAATGGCGCCATAGCCCTTGCTAAGGAGCCGAGGTCTCACCAGAAATCCAAGCATATTGAGTGGCGATACACTCATCCGCGATTACCTTGAGAAAGGTTACGTTGAGGTCAAGAGAGTCAACTCCCAGATAATGTGGCAGACCCACTTACAAAGCCGTTGGGCCAGCAGAAGATCGAAGCCCACCTTGAGAAGATGGGACTTAGACTTGTAGCCAATTGGCTTTAGGACAAGTGGGAGATTGTTAGATATATGTGCCCTAGAAGCCAGAATTGGCTGACACTTGTAATACACTTCTAGGGGCAAAATTATAATTTTGACTATAATTAATAAAATGGGTTATTTTCTATCACATATGTGTATTTAGTGTCTGTGATACATCCTTTGAGTTAATGGTAATGATAATTCATATTTTCAAGAGTTGAAAATTTAAGACATGAATAATCATTATTAACTCATAAACAGCTCCCGACCATAGGATCATCACGAGGATGGTGATTGATCCGGAAGGTTGGTGTACGATCGCTTCTCTTTAGTAGATGAGTCTTGAGTCTACGGTGTGGAGACACCGGAGCGAAAGTACAGGTACTCGTTAGAGAACGAGGGCACTGAGCGTGACCACCTCGAGTAGTCATTAGGGAAGTCTACCTTCTCGTCAATGACTGACTCGATGCTGCAGTAGTGTGTCTGGTTCTTTGACCTGAGATGCATCGGCAGTTCACCTTGAGGGTGTTATAGTTTGACTACACCATTACTCGGTCTCCTAGCCATATGGAACCCTGAGGTGTATGTTGGCTATAGCATGTTCATTGTAGGAACTGGATTGCATCAAGATGGGATCTATCTACCTCGGTGGTAGAGGAGCAGCCCTATGATGATCATGAGAATCAAGTCCAGAAGCCCATGGCCATGGTAGAGTGAAATAATAGAAAGAGTTTCTATTTAGATTTTCACATTGGACTCGAATCGAATGATTACATCATATGACAGAGACTAGGGTTTGACGAGTTCACCTTAACCCTAATCTGATCGGGGCTCAAGATAGAAGAACTTAATCACACAGGTAGCTGCACCAAGAGGTTCGCATTCAGCTCTGATGGGTTGCCACCATATACTGCTAGGTGTCACTGGTGGATTTTGGGAGCAATTAGAATGATTTAGATGATCGATCATTCTAGCTGTTCGAATCAGAAGAGTTCTGATCCATCGAAAGGAGTTTCGATGATGTCTATGATAGAGATCATGACATATCCCATTACCATACAGAACTGAACCTAACTGGGTCACACAAACAAGGGTTTGAATCTGGTGATCATCAATTGAACTGATCTAGTTCAATTGATCTGAATGAGATTCAATTAGGTTCAAGGAAATCGTGCTAGCACTCGATTGAACCTAACGTTCTTCTTTTACTATCATAAATAAGTTGTCCTGACTGAGCCAAAGGAGTTTGTGCTCAATCAGAGGCCTTCATATGGTCTGACTGGAGGTTGTCCAAGTCAGAATAGGTTGTCTTATTTTGTAAGACATTACCTGCCATTTTTGGTCACCTGCCATTTCTTGTTCTTTGACTTTGGTCAAAAGTCTACCTTTGACTGGTCAAACGTTGACCATTGACACCCTTTGACTTTTGACCACATGTCATGCACCTATTGGAGAGCTGGTGGGGGCCTGTCCCCCTGCCAGAACCTGGCAAGTAGAAGGGCGCACGCCACCCAAGGGTGGCGTGAGCCCAAGTAGGAGGCGCCTAGGAGTCCTTGTTGGACAAGGACTCCACCTCCCTTTTGGATTCCAATCAGAGTTCTACTAAGAATCCAGTTTGACTGGTCTTAGGCGCCCTCTAAGGAGGAATCCAGGGGTCTCTATTCCAACCAATCAGATTTAGATCTGATTTCACAAAGGGTTGTGATTGGTTGAGAGGAAGAGGAGTTGGATCACAAGAGGTCTATAAATAAGACCCTGCGCCCAACCCTAATTCAATGAAAATTTAGAGATTTCCCACGCCCCAAGGCTGCCTCTCCCCTCCTTCTCCATGCCATAGTCTCTTCTCCCCTTGCTCTCCACGTCCAAAAGTGTTTTGGACTTTGGTTGGTGCGATTCAGATCAAAAGAAAGGCGATCAAAAGCAAGAAGGCTGCGCTGCTGCAAAAGGACGACTGCAGATCTTCAAAAGAGTTTTGAAGATCCTCCAGATCAGATCCAGATCTGATTTTTGGAGGTGTGATAGAGAAGAAGAGGATCTCCAGATCCAACCCGAGTGGATACCGGTAGAGGCCAGGCGCTTGCGTGGCTAGATCCAGAACCTTCCGCTGCAATCAGGATCATCTACAGGGTAATAGGATTACCCAAATCAGGTAAATTAAATTTGATTTAATTTATCTTATTTTATTTTATTTATTAAAATAATAAGAATCAGATCTGAAACATATCAAGATCTGATTGGGATCAAGAGAAAAATTTTTGAAATATATCTCTTGATCTGATCAGATCTGGACGAACCTGGACCGGGAAATCAGGATTTTCCTTCCAGCCCGCGCCGTCCTCCAAGGATTACCTTATCAGTGTTAGATATATGTGCCCTAGAAGCCAGAATTGGCTGACACTTGTAATACACTTCTAAGGGGCAAAATTATAATTTTGACTAAAATCAATAAAATGGGTTATTTTCTATCACATATGTGTATTTAGTGTCTGTGATACATCCTTTGAGTTAATGGTAATGATAATTCATATTTTCAAGAGTTGAAAATTTAAGACATGAATAATCATTATTAACTCATAAAATGCTCCCGACCATAGGATCATCACGAGGATGGTGATTGATCCTGAAAGGTTGGTGTACAATCGCTTCTCTTTAGTAGATGAGTCTTGAGTCTATGGTGTGGAGATACCGGAGCGAGAGTATAGGTACTCGTTAGAGAACGAGGGCACTGAGCGTGACCACCTCGAGTAGTCATTAGGAAGTCTACCTTCTCGTCAATGACTGACTCGATGCTGCAGTGGTGTGTCTGGTTCTTTGACCTGAGATGCATCGGTAGTTCACCTTGAGGGTGTTATAGTTTGACTACACCATTAACTCGGTCTCCTAGCCATATGGAACCCTGAGGTGTATGTTGGCTATAGCATGTTCATTGTAGGAACTGGATTGCATCAAGATGGAATCTATCTACCTCGGTGGTAGAGGAGCAGCCCTATGATGATCATGAGAATCAAGTCCAGAAGCCCATGGCCATGGTAGAGTGAAATAATAGAAAGAGTTTCTATTTAGATTTTCACATATCGGACTTGAATCGAATGATTACATCATATGACAGAGACTAGGGTTTGACGAGTTCACCTTAACCCTAATCTGATCGGGGCTCAAGATAGAAGAACTTAATCACACAGGTAGCTGCACCAAGAGGTTCGCATTCAGCTCTGATGGGTTGCCACCATATACTGCTAGGTGTCACTGGTGGATTTTGGGAGCAATTAGAATGATTTAGATGATCGATCATTCTAGCTGTTCGAATCAGAAGAGTTCTGATCCATCGAAAGGAGTTTCGATGATGTCGATGATAGAGATCATGACATATCCCATTACCATACAGAACTGAACCTAACTGGGATCACACAAACAAGGGTTTGAATCTGGTGATCATCAATTGAACTGATCCAGTTCAATTGATCTGAATGAGATTCAATTAGGTTCAAGAAAATCGTGCTAGCACTCGATTGAACCTAACGTTCTTCTTTTACTATCATAAATAGTTGTCCTTACTGAGCCAAAGGAGTTTGTGCTCAATTCAGAGGCCTTCACTTGGTCTGACTGGAGCCTGTCCAAGATTCAGAAAAGGTTGTCTTATTTTGTAAGACAATACCTGCCATTTTTGGTCACCTGCCATTTCTCGTCCTTTGACTTTGGTCAAAAGTTGACCTTTGACTGGTCAAATGTTGACCATTGACACTTTGACTTCTGTCCACATGTCATGCACCTATTGGAGAGCTGGTGGGGGACTTGTCCCCCTGCCTAGAACCTGGCAAGGTAGAAGGGCGCACGCCACCCTTTGGCGTGTGCCCAAGCAGGAGGCGCCTAGGAGTCCCTTGTTGGATAGGGACTCCATCTCCTTTTTGGATTTCCGATTAGACTTCTCCTAAGAACCAATGTTTGACTGGATCTTAGGTGCTATCTAAGGAGGAATCCAAGGGACTCTATTTTCAACCAATCAGATTTAGATCTGATTTCACAAAGGGTTGTGATTGGTTGGGAAAGAAGAGGAGTTGGATCATGCATAGTCTATAAATAAGACCCTGCGCCCAACTCAAGGAGAATCTAAAATCTATTGAAAATTCTCCATGCCCCAAGGCTGTCTCTCCTCCTCCTCCTCCATGCCAAGTCCATCTTCTCCCTCTCCTCTCCATGCCCAAAAGGTGTTTGGGATCCAAGTTGGTGCAATCCAGATGAGAGAAAGGCGACAGAAAGCTAGAAGGCTGCGCTGCTGCAAAGGACAACTGCTGATCTTCAAAAGGTAGTTTTGAAGGTCCTCCAAATCAGATTCAGATCTAATTTTTGGAGACATGATAGAGAAGAAGAGGATCTCTAGATCCAGCCTGAGTGGATACCGGTAGAGGCCAGGCACTTGCGTGGCTAGATCCAGAACCTTCCGCTGCTTACAGGATCATCAACGGGTAATAGGATTACCCTACATCAAGGTAAATTAAATTTGATTTAATTTATTTAGATTTTATTTTTATTATTAAAATAATAAAAATCAGATCTAAAATATCTCAGATATGATTAGGATCAAAGAAAAAAAATTTTAAAATATATCTCTTGATCCGATCAGATCTGAACGAACCTGGTCCGAAAAATCAGGATTTTCCTTCAACTGGTATCAGAGCCAAGGTTCTAAAGTATTTAGATCTAATTTTAAATTTATTTTAATTAAAAAATAAAGTGATTTTAGATGTCACATGAGATGTGATCAGATCTAAAATTAGAAAAAATTAAAATTAAATGATTTGGATCTAAGATTAGAAAATATGCATGACTAGTTCTAAAATAGAATAGTTCTATAGAATAGTCTTGCATGTTTTTAATTTAATTTGATTAAATCATATTTTAGATCTATTTATTTACTATTTTTTGATATTATAATTATTATAATAACATCTAAAAAATAGCAAATAAAAATTATTTAATTTTAAACATCATATGAGATATGATTGATGCATGTCTAGACTAGTTGTAGAATAGTTCTACATAGTTGTCTAGATTAGAAGTTTATTTTGATTAAGATCAATTTAAATCTAATTTTTTAGATTATTATGAGATAATTTAGATCTAAAAATATGCATGATTCGATACATGAGATGTATGCAAAATATGCCATGATTAGATCTAATTTGTATATGAGATATATGATATAGATCTAAAACTATTTTGTAGTATTGCATGTTCCTGATTAAGGCGTTCCTCTTGGCCGTCCGATCATAAGAATGAAGAAGGGTTTAAAGGCCCTCTCCTTCCCATCCGATGGGGTGTTCTTATGATGTGTAGGGGTGCTGCGCGTTCGTCCTTAATCAGAAATCCAAAACTTACTTTCTGCAAAACCCTAGATCCTGAAACCCTAGGATTTATTGTGCATATTTTGTTTATGAACCCTACTTAATTAAGAATTAAGATTATGGAATATTAATTAGGTCTAAAATTGAGAATTTTCAGATCTAAGACATATTCATAATACTGGGTTCGGGCTTGGGTAGCTCAATTAGGTCTAAGCGGTTGATCAAACCGAATCAAGAGTTGGTTAGATGGGATCAACAATGCTTAAATTGACCAGCCTAATAGGATTAAGTCTGGGTCAAGATCGAGTCACGATCAAGCAAGACCTAATTAGGCTCAGAGGTTAGAGTCTGGATTGTAGGCTAACCCAATTGGTTCTGGCTCAACAATTTGGTGTCTAAGGTAAGTTTGGCACATACGACCGACTGATTTTTAATTGGAAGCTACTCGACCTGAATGCATTCTTGTACGAGTTAATGGCATATTCCTTCCACCGATCTCACTTACCTGGCCATATCTGTTGACACAGTTCTGATTCTGAGGTGGTCAATAATCCGAGCTAACCCATGCCACTAGGTTAGTCATAATTGTTATGACTATGACAAGTCTAGTTTAATGAGACCTGAATCAATTCTCCCTAAGAAAAGATTAAGTCTGAGGTCTTCCACCATTGTAGATGTGCGGGCCCTTCCCGGGGTTGATTGTTCTCGGCTGGATACAGTGGCTCAGTTGCACCGGAAGATGCAACCATGTCTATTAGGCATTGGATGCTATGGGCTGGAGGATGAGTTGGGCTCAATATTTTGGATACGGTGAGAGACTCAATTAGGAATCCAGTCTATGTGCAAATGGTGGGTCTGACTTAACTAAGGAGTGGATCAATATTTTGGATACGGTGAGATTCATGAATTAGAGACCAAGTTTGGGTGCACCATGATTAGAGAATCATTGAACAAGAGTTGTTCACTCATTGGCTAACCCATCACCAATAACTGTTAGGTGAGGTGATGAGTCAGTTGGTGAGACCGCACCACCCACTAGAAATCATTAATCATGGAGATTTTTGCATCTCTACAGAGGGAGTGTAGGGATCCGAGAAAATAGTGGAAGCTAATTTGTTTAAAAATAAAATTTCTAAATAAATTGGTCAAGTCATAATTACAGTATCTAACTAGAATCTTTGACTCTCTACAGAAAAATGTCTGCGTCCAACCCATTGGCACGTATCCTGGACACACATAGACTGACTGGACCCAATTATAAAGATTGGCTCAGGAACTACAAAATTATTTTGGGTTTCGAGAAGTTAACCCATGTATTGGACCAGGACCCTCCCACCTTACCAGCCCGTCCATCCACTGAACAGAGAGCGTCTCTGGAAAAATGGATAGACGAAGATAATAAGGCCAGATATTACATGTTGGGCTCGATGTCTGATGAGCTCCAGCGCCAACATGAAGATATCGGGACTGCTCGCCAAATGTTGGCTCACCTGCAGGAGATGTTTGGTGAACAGAGTCGCGCAGCCAAATATCAAGTCACGAAATGACTTTTTAAGGCTAAGATGCGTGATGGGCAGTCAGTCCAAGATCACTGTCTGATGATGATCAAGGACATGGAAGAGCTTGAGAAGCTCGGTGTGAAGTTAGACTTGGATCTGCAGAATGATATTATTCTGCAATCCTTGACTGATGCATATGGGCAATTCATCATGAATTACCACATGCATAAACTTCAAAATTCCTTGGCCGAATTAATGAATATGCTGGTTCACCGCTGAGCTTTCTATGAAAGGTTCTAAAGGCTCAGTTCTTGCTATGGAATGGACTTCTTCCAAAAGAAAGTCTTATGGAAAGAAAAAGAAGTCTGTGAAAAAGCAAAAGGTGGAAGGAGCAAAGAAGAAGAAGGCAGAACCGAAGAAAAAGGCCGATGCCAAAGGAAAGTATTTCCATTGCAACAGCGACGGCCATTGGAAGCGGAACTGCCCTACTTACCTGGCCACCCTGAAGAACAAGAAGGAAGGTCCTTCTGGAGGTATGCTCGTTATTGAGTCTAACCTTACGGTTTCTTCTGCATCCAGTTGGGTGCTTGACTCTGGTTCTAGTGCTCATCTGTGCACTTCCATGCAGGGTCTTGAGGATAGCAGGAGGCTGAGGGATGGAGACATGATCCTACGCATCGGTAATGGAGCAAGAGTTGCTGCAGTAGCCGTGGGAACATACCCTCTTCGATTACCATCTGGTTTAGACTTAGTTTTGAAAGACTGTTATTATGTGCCTGCAGCTAGCAGGAATTTGATTTCTGTTTCATGCTTAGCACTAGAAGGCTATGTGATTACCTTCTTTAAGGACCATTGTAACATTCTTTATGAAAGAAATAAAATTGCAAATGGTTTCCTTATTAATGGTCTTTATCAGCTACATATTGATGTACCTATTCTAACTATCGAGCAAAACGTGAATGCCAAACGACCTAGGGATAGTCCAAATGATAGATATCTATGGCACCTGAGATTAGGTCATATAGCAGAAGATAGGATCAACAAATTGGAGAAAAATGGGCTATTGAGTCCATTGACTTTCTGAGTCATATCCAACTTGTGAATCTTGTCTTCAAGGCAAAATGACTAAACTCCCTTTTGTTGGACATGGGGAGAGGGCCACAGATCTCCTTGCCCTAGTACATACTGATGTGTGCGGCCCATTTGATGTGCCGGCTAGAGGCAATTTTGTCTACTTCATTACCTTTACCGATGATCTGTCTAGGTATGGGTATGTGTATCTTATGAGACACAAGTCTGAAGCTTTTGAAAAGTTCAAAGAATTCAGACATGAAGTAGAAAAATAAAAAAAACCCATTAAGGTTCTTCGATCAGATCGAGGAGGTGAATACCTTAGCCGGGAATTCCTAGACTATCTCAAGGAAAATGGCATAGTCTCTCAATGGACTCCACCAGGAACACCTCAACTCAACGGGGTTTCAGAATGGAGAAATCGGACTCTATTGGATATGGTTCGATCCATGATGAGCTTCACAGACCTCCCTGATTTTCTTTGGGGACATTCATTGTTAACTTCAATTTATCTACTGAATAGGGTTCCCTCTAAAACCGTTCCTACCACACCGTATGAGATATGGCACGGTAAGAAACCAAGTCTGAGTCATCTCAGAATTTGGGGTTGTCCGGCTCATGTCAAAAGACAACAAGCGGACAAGTTAGAGTTTAGGTCCTTCAGAGCTCGATTCATAGGATATCCTAAAGAGTCATTAGGATACTATTTCTACATTCCAGAAGACCACAATGTGATTGTGAGTCGACATGCCATCTTTCTTGAAAAATAGTTTATTCAAGATAGCGGCATTGGAAAGCAGATTAAGCTTGATGAGAAAGTCTCACAAGTACAACGAGCTAAGGACCAATTGGAACCAAATCAGGTTGAGCCAATAAGAACACTACCTCCTCCACCTCGTAGATCGGAAAGAGTTTTCCGTCCCCTGAAAGATACTTAGGTATTATTTCAGAGGAAGTAGAGAAAATGTTCCTCATAGGTAATGGTGCTCATGGTGATGATCCCAAAACCTACAACGAGGCGATATCAGATATCGACTCCGAGAAATGGCTAGAGGCAATGCAGTCAGAAATTGACTCGATGCACTCAAACCAAGTCTGGACCTTGGTAGATCCACCAGAAGGTATAGTACCTATTGGGTGTAAATGGATCTTCAAGAGAAAGATTGGTGCAGATGGGAATGTGGAGACATTCAAGGCTAGACTAGTGGCAAAAGGTTATAGTCAATGCGAAGGCATTGACTATCAGGATACCTTTTCCCAGTGGCTATGCTAAAATCCATCCGCACATTGCTTGCCGTTGCAGCCTATTTCGATTATGAAATATGGCAAATGGACGTGAAAACGGCATTCTTAAATGGATATCTTGAGGAAGATATCTATATGGAACAGCCGCTAGGTTTCACATCCAGTGATACTGATCACAAGGTTTGCAAGCTGCAAAGGTCCATATATGGACTTAAGCAAGCATCTCGGAGCTGGAACACTCATTTCAATGATGTGATCAAAAAGTTTGGTTTCATCAAAAATGAAGAGGAACCATGTGTTTTCAAAAAGGTCAGTGGGAGCGCTGTTGTCTTCCTCGTATTGTACGTGGATGACATCCTCCTTATTGGGAATGATATTCCCATGTTGACAACAGTCAAAAATATGGTTGTCCAAGGAAATTCTCCATGAAAGACCTAGGTGAAGCATCCTTTATTCTAGGAATTAAGGTCTATAGGGATAGACCGAATAGGATGCTAGGACTTTCACAGAAGATGTACATAGAGGAAGTACTAAAGAGGTTTAGTATGGAAAACTCTAAGAGGGGATTAATACCCTTCAGACATGGTATTCATCTTTCCAAGAAGATGTGCCCTAGCACACCTGAGGAAATAGAATGCATGAGCAAGATCCCTTATGCTTCTGCAATAGGGAGCCTCATGTATGCCATGCTATGTACACGACCTGATATAGCCCATGCTGTGAGTGTCACAAGCAGATATCAGTCAAATCCAGGTGAAGAACACTGGACTTCTGTGAAATGTATCCTTAAGTACTTGAGAAGAACTAAGGATATGATGTTGGTCTTTGGTAATGGAGAACTCCAAGTCCAGGGATACACAGACTCGGATTTCATGTCCGATATAGATGATCGAAAGTCGACATCTGGGAGTCTGTTTGTGTGCAATGGTGGTGCTGTCAGCTGGAAGAGTTCCAAGCAAATCATGATAGCAGATTCCACCATGGAAGCAGAATATATCGCTGCATCAGAGGCTGCGAAGGAAGCATTCTGGTACAAGAAGTTTGCTGCAGAAATTGGAGTAATGCCATCAGATGCCATTCCTCTATACTACGACAACAATGGTGCCATAGCCCTTGCTAAGGAGCCGAGGTCTCACCAAAAATCCAAGCACATTGAGCGGCGATACCACCTCATCCGCGATTACCTTCGAGAAAGGGTTACGTTGAGGTCAAGAGAGTCAACTCCACAGATAATGTGGCAGACCCACTTACAAAGCCGTTGGGCCAGCAGAAGATCGAAGCCCACCTTGAGAAGATGGGACTTAGACTTGTAGCCAATTGGCTTTAGGACAAGTGGGAGATTGTTAGATATATGTGCCCTAGAAGCCAGAATTGGCTGACACTTGTAATACACTTCTAGGGGCAAAATTATAATTTTGACTAAATCAATAAAATGGGATTATTTTCTATCACATATGTGTATTTAGTGTCTGTGATACATCCTTTGAGTTAATGGTAATGATAATTCATATTTTCAAGAGTTGAAAATTTAAGACATGAATAATCATTATTAACTCATAAAATGCTTCCGACCATAGGATCATCACGAGGATGGTGATTGATCCTGGAAGGTTGGTGTACAATCGCTTCTCTTTAGTAGATGAGTCTTGAGTCTACGGTGTGGAGACACCGGAGCGAGAGTACAGGATACTCGTTAGAGAACGAGGGCACTGAGCGTGACCACCTCGAGTAGTCATTAGGAAGTCTACCTTCTCGTCAATGACTGACTCGATGCTGCAGTGTAGTGTGTCTGGTTCTTTGACCTGAGATGCATCGGCAGTTCACCTTGAGGGTGTTATAGTTTGACTACACCATTAACTCGGTCTCCTAGCCATATGGAAATCCTGAGGTGTATGTTGGCTATAGCATGTTCATTGTAGGAACTGGATTGCATCAAGATGGAATCTATCTACCTCGGTGGTAGAGGAGCAGCCCTATGATGATCATGAGAATCAAGTCCAGAAGCCCATGGCCATGGCAGAGTGAAATAATAGAAAGAGTTTCTATTTAGGATTTTCACATTCGGACTTGAATCGAATGATTACATCATATGACAGAGACTAGGGTTTGACGAGTTCACCTTAACCCTAATCTGATCGGGGCTCAAGATAGAAGAACTTAATCACACAGGTAGCTGCACCAAGAGGTTCGCATTCAGCTCTGATGGGTTGCCACCATATACTGCTAGGTGTCACTGGATGGATTTTGGGAGCAATTAGAATGATTTAGATGATCGATCATTCTAGCTGTTCGAATCAGAAGAGTTCTGATCCATCGAAAGGAGTTTCGATGATGTCGATGATAGAGATCATGACATATCCTCATTACCATATAGAACTGAACCTAACTAGGTCACACAAACAAGGAGTTTGAATCTAGTGATCATCAATTGAACTAATCCAGTTCAATTGATCTGAATGAGATTCAATTAGGTTCAAGGAAATCATGCTAGCACTCGATTGAACCTAACGTTCTTCTTTTACTATCATAAATAGTTGTCCTGACTGAGCCAAAGGAAGTTTGTGCTCAATCAGAGGCCTTCACTTGGTCTGACTGGAGTCTGTCTCAAGGTCAGAAAAGGGTTGTCTTATTTTGTAAGACAATACCAATCATTTTTGGTTACCTGCCATTTCTCGTCCTTTGAGTTTGGCCAAAAGTTGACCTTTGACTGGTCAAATGTTGACCATTGATACTTTGACTTCTGTCCACATGTCACACACTTATTGGAGAACTAGTGGGGGCTTGTCCTCCTATCAGAACCTGGCAAGGAGGAGGGCGCACGCTACCCTTGGCGTGTGCCCAAGCAGGAGGCGCCCAGGAGTCCCTGTTGGACAGGGACTCCATCTCCTTTTTGGATTTTGATTAGACTTCTCCTAAGAACCAAGTTTGACTAGTCTTAGGCGCCATCTAAGGAGGAATCCAAGGGACTCTATTCCCACCAATCAAATTTAGATCTGATTTCACAAAGGGTTGTGATTGGTTGGGAAGAAGAGGAGTTGAATCACGCATAGTCTATAAATAAGATCTTGTGCCCAACTTAAGGAGAATCTAAAATCTATTGAAAATTCTCCATGTCCCAAGGCTGTCTCCCTCCTCCTCCTCCATGCCAAGTCCATCTTCTCCCTCTCCTCTCCACACCCAAAGGTATTTGGGATCCAAGTTGGTACAATCCAGACGAGAGAAAGGCGACAGAAAGCTAGAAGGCTGCGCTGCTGCAAAGGACAACTACTGATCTACAAAAGATATTTTGAAGGTCCTCCAAATCAGATCTAGATCTAATTTTTGGAGACATGATAGAGAAGAAGAAATCTCTAGATCCAGCCTGAGTGGATACTGATAGAGGCCAGGCACTTTCATGGCTAGATCTAGAACCTTCTGCTGCTTACAGGATCATCAACGGGTAATAGGATTACCCTACATGAAGATAAATTAAATTAAATTAAATTTATTTAGATTTTATTTTTATTATTAGAATAATGAAGATCAGATCCAAAACATCTCAGATCTAATTAGGATCAAAGAGAAAAAATTTTGAAATATATCTCTTGATCCGATCAGATCTGAACGAATCTGGATCGAAAAATCAGGATTTCCTTCAGCAAGAGGATTGATTAGCAATTTGATTGCTAATTAGCTTAATTTGATTAAGAAAAAGGGCTGAGATTATGTCTAATTAAATATAACTTAATTAGATTTGGTTTGGACTTGATTGGATCAAGTCTAATTGATTTATTGGATAAGTTAAGTGCAAGAAAAAACTAGTCCTAGTCTAACTAGGACTTAGGTCGACCCAATTTTCTAATTTGATTAAAAATTATATTAAAATTAAATATAATTTAATTGAACCATTAATTGGATTAGAATCTAATTTAATTTGGTTGAGTTGGTAACCACTTTGACCAAGTCATAAATAGAATCCTAGTAAGACTAGGATTCCTCCTTGCGCCACCTTAATCCCAATGCCCCCATGCCTATTCTTTTGGTATTTTTCATGAAATTATTTTTTCCTGATCTTCATATAAACCCCCTCTCTCCCTCTCTTTCTCATATGGTAATTTGGTAGAAGACTAAGTCAAAGAAGGAATTTGTTTTTATATTGGATTCTATGAGATAGAATCCTAACAAATCCAAACTCTTCCCAAAAGGTGCCACCCCCTCTTTCAATTAATTTCTCTCTTATTCCATGTGAGAAACATCTTTTCTTGTGCACTTTTCCTTACTGATACAAGCCAAAAATTATGGAGGGGGCACCCAAGAGTTGGCCACCCCTTGACTTGCCCTGTTTGACCTTTCCTTGTCCAGTATTTGACCTAGACAAGGACTCTTCTTTTTCTATATATTTTGAATGAATTTTAGCTTGAAATTTTTATGAGTTATAGACCTTTGAGGGGGATTTTAGGTGTATGAAAATTAGAGAGAGAGAACCTCTGGGCATTGAGATTCAATAGACACAAAACTAGGTACCTAGGTGAGAGCAAAGAGAAAAAGAAAAGGGTCTTCTTCTAGGGTTGCTGTGTTCATCTCTTCCTTTCCTTCTTCCTTTGATTTTCTAAGAGTGTCTCATATCTAAAATCTCTTATCCTCTTTCGCCTCTTCGGAAGAGTCCAATCTAGAAGAAAGGAGGCATCTGATCAATTGTCGAAGAAAGATCAGCCTAGTATTAGCATATTGTGCTGATTTTCAACATCTGGATTTTTGATCATGATCGTGGGCTCGTATGGACAACTCTTAGAGGCCGGACGTGTATATGGCTTACAACTTTATCCTCAAATCTGGATCAGTGAGTTAGAACATCTAGCTCACTCCGGTAATAGATCTGATCTATTATTTTTTCATACATGCATGAGATGTAGTGTAGATCTACGATGATGTGATCAACCTTCTCTTATTATTTATTTTTGATTTAGATTTAAATGCCATGCAATAATCATATAATATGGTCTTACATCTACAAATTATCTAATATTTAAAATTAATTAGATTAATTTTGAGTCTTCTGCTGCTGATCTAGAAAAACTTTCAAGATCTAGTCTTGAAACCCTAGATCTGGTTCCTTCAATGAGATGAGAATAAGGAATGGGCATGAGAAATTTTTGGAGGCACCCCTACATACATTATAAATAGGGCTGCCCTCTGGAAGTCTAAAAAAAAAATTTGAACTCTTATTTCTTTCCTACCACTCTCCCTATTTGTCCAATTTCATTTTTCCTTCTCTTGTTAAGACAAGCCCTAATTAAGGATAAAAGGTCTGCTTTAGGACAATGGCTTAGGAAGATTGTAAAGAAAGACAAGAAGAAAAGAAAGATAAGAAAAAGTAGGCTAGAAGGATGACAGCAAAGTCTAGAAAAGGTTATGCCTAAATAATTAAAATTCTTATTATAAAAATTTTAATTAAAATAATTAGAGATGTTGGTGTCTTGATCAAGTCCTCGTGTAGATCAACATCGGAAGGCGAACACATGGGCACCTGGTGGAACTCCTAACGGAGTGCTGCTGACGATCAGAGCCAAGTTAGGATTAAGTGATCAATGGTATATTCCAATATCCTAATTTATGTTATAAATGCATATTATATGATTTAAAATCTAATAAGGTGGTCCTAGGTTTTGGGTTTGATTTTATGATTTCATAATTTTTGTTTTGAAATCTATGCTTTCGCTCTGTACACCAAACAGTTCACCTTAAAGGCATAATTCATTCTGAAAGTGCTTTATTTGGACTAGACTGTAAATATTGTTCTTGTTAAAAGGGCAAATGGCAAGTGAAGGATGTGCATAGACTTCACATACTTAAACACAGCTTGCCCAAAAGATAACTACCCTCTATCCAGGATTGACCAACTAGTGGATGCAACTTCAGACCATGAACATCTCACCTTCAAGGATGCCTTCTCTAGATGTAATCAAATCTAGATGGCACCAGAAGATAAGAAAAAACCTACTTTTATCACTGACCATGGTCTTTATTGTTACAGGATTATGCCCTTTGGACTAGAAAATGCAGGTGCGACTTATCAGCGCTTGGTGAATAATTTCTTCAAGTAGCAGATCGGCTGCAATATGGAGGTCTACATAGATAACATGCTGGTCAAAAGCCAATGCCCTTCAAGTCATATTGCTGATCTTGAAGAGACCTTCAGCACCCACCAAAAGTATAAGATGAATCTAAATCCTATAAAATGTACTTTCAAAGTGACCTCGAGAAAGTTTCTGAGATTCATGGTGTCGAGCCATAGCATTGAAGCCAACCTAGAAAAGATCAAAGCCATCCAAGAGATGACTATCCCAAAAATAATAAAAGAAGTTCAATGCCTCACAGGCAAAATAACAGCCTTGAATTGCTTCATTTTAAGGTCGGTGGAGCATTGCATGCCCTTCTTTCAAGTACTCAAATAGCCTAAGAACTTTAACTGGACTCCTGAGTGCCAATAGGCCCTTGAAGAATTGAAGAACTATCTTAGTTTGCCTCCTTAGTTTGCCTCCATTTCTAGCCAAACCAAAATCTGGAGAAGAGCTGTTCTAGTACCTCATTGTATCCTCCATAGCTATTGAAGTCATACTGGTCAGGGAAGAAGTTAAAGTTCAAAAGTAGAGTCCTGAGGGATGCAAAAATAAGATACACCAAATTAGAAAAATTAACTTATGCCTTGATGACTACAACCAGGAAGCTTCAATCTTATTTTCAGAGACATACCATTACACTCCTCACTGATCAACCCATCAAGATAGTTCTTCACCGACTTGATACCTTCAGAAGAGTGGCAAAATGGATAATTGAGTTGACTAAATTTGATATTTATTTTCTACCTTGTCCAGTCATCAAAGCCCAAATACTGATCGATTTTATAGTAGAATGCACCATTTCGGATGTAATCGAACCACAGCACCAAGAAGTTCTTATCCCTGGCTCCCCTAAAGAGAAGGCTGATCTTCCTAAAAACTTCTAGGCTTTATATGTGGATGGTTCATCTAATGCTTTTGGAGCAAGCACAGGCTTGATTCTTATCGATCTAGAAGGAGTTGTAGCAGAGTATGCATTATGCTTTGACATTTCCACAACTAACAATGGAGTAGAGTATGAAGCCTTGATTGTAGGACTAAGAATAGCCAAATAGCTAGAAATAGAATGTCTAAAGGTTTAGAGTGACTCTCAACTGATAATTATGAAGCTCGGGAGGAAAGCAAAAAGAGGTACTTGGAAAAGGTAAGGAGGTTGATCTCAGCCTTTAATAATTTTGATATCCAACAAATCCCCAAGATGGAGAGCACTAGAGCCGACTTCCTCTTTAAGCTAGCCACCTTAGCCCCAAACAAACTACCAAAAGAAGTCTTGCAGCACCCAAGTTCGGAAAAGCCCCAAGTTATAATGCAAGTTGATCATGAGCCTAGCTGGATCGATCAATTGATTACTTATCTCAAGGACAGAATTCTTTCCAGAGACCACAAATAAGCTTGGAAGTTGAAAAATTAAGCTTTCCACTATATTTTATATAAAAATAAGCTAAACAAGAGGTTGTACTCTCTACTACTTCTCAAATATCTTGGACCTTCGGAAGCCGACTATGTCTTAAGGAAAGTTCAAGAAGAAATTTATGAAAATCATTTAGGGGTGAGGTCCTTATTGCATAAGTTACTCTAGCAGGGATACTACAGGCCCACAATGCACTAAGATGCAGTGGATTATGCGACAAAATATGATAGGTGTCAAAGAAATGCAAACATTTAGAGATAGCCGGCTTCACAGCTCACACCATTGGATGTCCCTTGGCTATTTACACAATGGGGGATGGATATACTTGGACTTTTCTCCATGGCATTTGGATAGCAAAAGTTTCTACTAGTGGTAGTACACTATTTCACTAAGTGGGTTGAGGCCAGACCTCTGGCGAAGATCACTAAAGCCAAAGTACAAGACTTCATCTGAAAGTCAATTATTTATAGGTTTGGTCTACCTCGAACACTAATCACTGATAATGGGCATCAGTTCGTAGGTGCAAAGTTCGTTAAGTTTTGTGAAGATCTGAACATATCTCACCACTTCACATTAGTAGCTCATCCGTAAGTGAATGGTGAGGCAGATGTAACCAATAGAACTTTGCTTCAAGGGATAAATGCAAGACTTGTGAGGGCAAAGGGCACATGGGTAGATGAACTCTATCATGCACTCTGGACTTACCGAACTGTCCAACGATTGCCTACTGAAGAAACCCCCTTTGCACTAGCCTTCAGGACAAAGGTGGTTATTCTAGTCGAACTCTAGCTTCCTTTAGCACATGTTGAGGCCTTTAATAAAATAAGTAACTCACAGAATCTCAAAGCAGATCTCGATCTGTTAGAAGAAAAGATAGAGAAAGCTTAAATTTGAATGGTAGCTTATAAGCAAAGAATAGCCCGTTACTACAACTCTAGGGTCAGAAGCAAGACATTCAGAGTAGGAGATCGGTGCTTCGGCGAGCTGATGTTTCACAACCTCAAAATCATGAAAAGCTCATTTTGAATTGGAAAGACCCCTGTGAAGTCATGAAAATTGTCTGACCAAGGACATACTATCTAAAGGATCTCAAAGGGCCAGCACTCTGGTGACCTTGGAATGCAGAGAACTTGAGAATGTATTATCAATAATCTTGCCTCAATAAATATTTCTTATTTTTGATATCATTATCCTTTGTCACAAAGTTATATGATTGCAGGAAATGACTTAACCAAACATCATCCTTAAACAAAGTAGAAGACCTCCGATTATTTAAGACAGGAGGAGGGGAGAGGCCCTTTTAATAGCTCTTTTGTGTCCTAATGACTTTGTTAGGGATAGGAGGAGGATCTCATCCTAATAAAGGTAAAGACCAACCCCATTAGGAATAGAAGGAGGGCCTCATCCTGACAGAAGATAAGGTAAAGGGCAACCATATTAGGAATAGGAGGAGAACCTCATTCTGATATAGATGAAGACCTTCGATAATTTAAGACAAAAGGAGGGGAGAGGCCCTTTCAATGGCCCTTTTGTGCTATAATAACTTTGTTAGGGATAGGAGGAGGACCTCACCACAAAGATAAAAGTCAATCCCGTCAGGAACAGAAGGAGGACCTTATCCTAATAGGAGGATAAGGTGAAGGCCAATCGTATCAAAAATAGGAGGAGAATCTTATCCTGACATGGATGAAGACATCCGATTATTTAAGATAGGAGAAGGAGAGAGGCCCTTTCAATGGCCCTTTTATGCCGCAATAACTCGATTAGGGATAGGAGAAGGATCATGCCCTAATAAAGGTAAAGACCAACCCCATTAAGAATAAGAGGAGGACCTCATCCTGACAGGAGGACGAGGTAAAGGCCAACCATGTCAGCTATAGGAGGAGAACCTCGTCCTGACATGGATGAAGATCTCTAGTTATTTAAGATAGGAGGAAGAGAGAGGCTCTTTCAATAGTCCTTTTATATCCCAATTACTTTATTAGAGATAAGAGGAGGACCTCACTCTAACAAAGATAAAGGCTAATCCCATCAGGAATAGGAGAAGAACCTCATCCTGATAGGAGGATAAGATAAAGGCCAACCCTATTAGGAAGAGGAGGAAAATCTTATCCTGACACGGATAAAGAACACTAGTTATTTAGGATAGGAGGAGGAGAGAGGTCCTTTCAATGGCCTTTTTATGTTCCAATGAATTTGTTAGGGATAGAAGGAGGACCTCATCCTAACATAGGTAAAGGCCAACCCCATAAGGAATAAGAGGAGGACCTCATCCTGATAGAAAGATAAGATAATGGCTAACTATGTCAGAAATAGGAGGAGAACCTTATCCTGATACAGATGAAGATCTTCGGTTATTTAAGATAGGAGGAGGGGAGAGGCCCTTTCAACGGTCCTTTTGTGCCCCAACCAATGACTTTATTAGGGATAGAAGGAGGACCTTGTCCTAATAAAGATAAAGACCAACCCCATCATGAATAGGAGAAGAATCTCGTCCAGATAGGAGGACAAGATAAAGGCTGATCGTATCAGAAATAGGAGGAGAATCTCATCTTGACATGGATGAAGACCTCCAGTTATTTAAGATGGGAGGAGGAGAGAGGCCCTTTCGATGGTCCTCTGATGCCCCAGAGATCTTGTCAGGAATTGAAGGAAGACCTCATCTTGATAAGGATAAATTTCTTCCATGCTAGGAATAAGAGGAGAGCCTCGTCCTAATGTGGATAAAGACCTATGGTTATCTATGATAGGAAGATGGCATTTTTTGATGGTCATTTCGTTAAAGGATGAGGTGAAGGAAGTGAGAAAATCAGTAAATATCAAATTCATGGAAGATAAAGAGACAACTGAAGAAAACATCATTTTATTAAAGTTGAAGTTCATTATAAAATAAAGATCTATAAGACCATGTACAAAAAGGTAAAATAGATGAAGTCCTAAGAAGGACCAGATTCTTCCAGCCTTACACTGCTGACCCCCGCCATCGTCAAAGATTGCCTTAAGCTAGTGATCTCTTCTTCAAGTTTCTTTTTTTTTCAGCAAACTCTCTACAAATAACTTATCAGCCCATCGATAATTATCTTTAGATTCTCACAGCTATCTCCTTTGGATCTCAGACTCGGCATCTACGTCTTTAATAGTTTGTCGCTCATAAGTCAGCTGGATCTTCAGTTGTTGAAGCTCAATCGATTCTTCTGCATATGTTGCTGATAGGATCTTCAAAGACTTCTTTAAGGAAAGGAGTTCATCTGATTCTCTAATCAAGCTGGCATCCACCCTCTCCGCTAATTACCTTTTAAGATCAGCTATCTTCTCATCCACCTCTCAAAGTTGCTACTGGAGATCGGTGATTTCATCACTCCAGTTAAGCTCGTAACTCTTGTATGAAGTTTCAGCAGTGTAAAGTTGATTTTGAAGTTCTGAGAATCTCTTGGATCAATCCCAGCCAGACTCCTCTCGGCTGGTAGACCATGCCGAGCTTCCTTTCGATAATCAAATTTTTTCTTTTGCCGCATTGACTTCAACTTTAAGGGAGCAAGCTTTGGTTGTTAAAGTCTAGGACATTTGCTCGCTTCTTGACCTCCTCAAGTTCTTCATTCAGGTGGAACATCTTGGTATTATATTCTTTGAATAGTTATCTAGATGATTGATGCGAGTGATCAATTTCAACAATATTGTCGACATAGTTCTTCTCTAATTTTTTAAGCTCATCTTCAATCTCCCTCAACTTTTTCTTAATATGATGAACCTCCCTCCTTAGGCTCTTTATATGGGCCTTCAAGGAAACACCAAAAGACCGGGGGTCAGCTTTGACAGGAGACTGCATTTGGAGCATGAAAGCATTACAATATAGATTTTGCAAAAAAAAGAAATTTGCTATCAAAATAAACTTATCTTCATTGATCAAAATATTTTTTAAGTACATGAAAGGAAATAAATGAAAAGAAAAAATACTAATTAAAGAGGTCTCTGACCTCTAGGAGAGTAGTTGAGGAGTTCGATACATCATCGGTTGGTTTTAGCTCTTCAACGACAAGCTCGATGAGGGGAAGGTTGGTAGCAATAGCAAATGGTCCCACTCCTTTATCAGGAACCTCTTCTGCAAGGAGGCCGACGTCGAGCTTCGAAAACTTGCTGGCTATCCTACTTTTGTAAAGCTCAAATTCCTTGATGAAGGTCTCTTGGCCAAACTCGACATTCAGATCCCTTATCTTAGAGGAGACCTTGAACTCCTCCATGGCCTAAACCTTGGCCTTTGCAATTCGATCCAAAGCTCTCTTCTCCTTTCCATCACTCTGCTTCTCTATTTTCTGAGCACTCCATTCTAGTTGGCTAGAGAACTAACTTAAGTGTCGGAGGGTCTTGCTAGAGACACCCACCTCTGGTTTGAACTTTATTTTGTAGGTCCCATCAACGGCCTCACCTTCCCAACTCGAGCTACCTATGGCATTCTCATAGATTTTTGCACCAACAACTCCAATAAGAGTCATACCATATGGCAAATGAGCTTTAGACCTATTTAGCATCTCATGCATTGCCTCAATCTTAAGAATAGAAAGGTTTAGGAGGATCTCACTGACAATATGGTACATTACACAAATATCTCTCTCCAAAAGAAAGTCATGCTTGCCTCCTCTAGGAAAAAAATAGCTTAGTGACCATATGATGTAGGAGTCTCATCTCAATAGATAAAAATTTTGCATCCAACTTACAAAGATCTCCTACATTTCCACTTTCCAATATGGCTCTAAATCCATCTTCTTTATTTGGAAGTTTAACCTTAGGATATCCTTCACAAGGAAGATGTAGAATTTCACCTAGATGAATCGGATCCAAAACAATATGTAAACCTTTAACAATAGATCTAACCACACCATATTGATAACCTAAGTTTAGGTTAAACTCTCTAACCAAATCAATAAAAGTTGTTTTCTTCAATAAACAATAAAAACCCCATCATTGTTTTTGAATCTTAATTCCAATAGTAAATCCTTGTCATTCAAAAAAGTAAAAATCAATGTTTTTGCCTGATTCAAACTTTCTGGTAGAGAGAGATACCTTGCTTGGACTAATTGGTGAAGGAGATGGAGTAGGCATAGGAGCTTGAGTTGGAGCAGGAGTTGGAGCAAACCATTTTCTTCTTTCTTCTTCTTCAATGCCATGGGTCGATTTTCTTCTTTGGGAAAGCTTCATTCTTGGAGCCATGTAAGAGTAATAGGGAGCAAGACCCAATCAAGAGGGATACGGAGAAGAAGGGAAGAAGGGATTTTGAAGAGGAAGAAAGGTTTAGAGGAAGGAAGGCTGATTAGTGGAGGAAAGGGTTTTGATCAGTAGGGTTTCTTAAAAACAAGGATATAGTTATAAATCCGATCGAATGAAGCTAGATTTAGTCTCCCCGGGATGGAAATAGGTGGGATTTGATGAGAAATTGGATGGATTTCTATAAAAGAAAGCTTGATGGTGGGAAAGGATGTTTAGGAGGGGGACAAGGGAGGAGGTCGGCCCTTTTGGTCAAAGAAGAGAAGGAATGGGGTTTTACGAGAAAAGGATGAATAGGTCAAGCTAATAAATTAAGCCAAAAGATAAAAATTATCCTTGGGTCAGCCATTGGTTTAGCTCATTTAGCATGGGTCGACCCTAGGGTCATCCTATTTGGTTAGTGATAAGAGCGTGATGTTGTCGTTAAGACACCATGTTTATCAGTTTAATCCGACTTCTTAAAATAATTAAAAAAATAGGTAGCAAGCAATAAGTCGGATCGAATCCAAAGAGAAGGCAGTATTTTAGCTTTAAAATATTTGATTTTTTGAAAAAAAAAAGAAAAAAAAAATTTTGAAGTTGAAAAATAAATAAAGAGCGAAAATTAAATGATGCAAAAAATTAAACTTGGTACTAAGATCTACCAGTTAGATCTTAGCATCTACTTTCAATTAAATTAAAGAGCATAAATTAAAGTGCAAAAATTAAATTACAATACAAATAAAGAGCATGAATTTAAATAGCTAAAAAATTAAATTTGCATTAATTAAAAAATTAATTCAAAATTTAAATACATGTAATTTAAAAATAAAATAAAATAAAATAAAAATTAAAAGTTGATCTCTAATCTTGGATCGACGTCGGCATTAAGATGGTATAGAAGCTAGCTCTTCTTTACAGCACCCATTCTCAGATCGATGTCGCCATTGAGATGGTATAGAAGCCAGCTCTTCTTCGCAACACTCGTTGCCTTGAAGCAGCCTCTAACCCAAGCATGGCTCTAACCTTTGCCAAACTCCTTTCCATGATCAAAGATAATTGATTTTGGAGGCCTAGGGTCTTATTTATAGGTGTTGAAGGATTGGATGATTTGTTGTTGGGCAATGTGGGACTAAGGAGGAGTCTTGATCGTCAAATATGAAGAAATCCTCTCAAAAATCGGATTAAAAGGGTCCCTGGTTGAGTTCCATGAGTTCTGGCAGTTAGATCTTGATCGAATGGCCCTAAAATTTCCAAAAACCACATTTAAAAGCCCTAGTCATAGTAGGATTCAATGATAGCCATCCGATCGAATCAATTTGGTGAATCTGGCCTGTTAGATCGCTGCTTGGATGTTTAAATCAAGTCGAGAGATTCTTGGACCATTGGATCATCATCATGATCGTGCGCTACCATCGGATCGCATCAAAATCCCCCTTAAAATCCTTCTTCAGATCAGAACGAATGCTGGCCATTTGATTAAATTGAGATACGAGCACTGCCATTGGATCATCATCTAGATTGTTTGGAATCGTTGGATCGTGCCAGTAGCCTAGGAGAATTAGAATCAGAATAGGAAACAATTCCACCCATCCATTTTCAATCAAGAACCACCATAGCCATTGGATGGTGCAAATACTATGTTGTGGACCCTATGGACCAGTCGTATCGTGAGCTTGGACCAATCGCCGCCTCCTTTTGCCAATTGAAATGACCACATTACCCCATGAGCCACAACAAAATTTTTATAAACCTCTTAGCGGTCTAGGTCCTCCATGTGGCAGCTCCTCATTCGTCAGTTGTCACTAAGCTAGCTTTGGTCTACCGTAGACCACATGGTCTACTATAGACCACATGGTCTACTGATGTCATGGCGACGTCAGCACTAGAAGGAAAATATTATTTTTTTCTTTAAAAATCCATATCTTATCCATTTTAACTTTGATTTGCTTCAAACTTATTTCATTGTGACCAAAAAAATGAGTTCTTTGCATTAGAATAATATTTTATTATTATTATTATTTATTTCTTATTTAATTATTAAAAATATTAATTTTTTAAAAATTTATATTAATTATTAATTCTTAAAAATAAAAATAAATTAATTGATAAATTAATATTTTTATTAATGAATTTATGGTACTTATCACACTCTCCCAACTTAAGCTTTGCTCATCCTCGAGTAAAGAAAGAATTTAGCTTTAGATATCTTTTAACTTTAGAATTTTGAATTTAACCTGAGCAATTTTCAAAATAACCGTTGATATTCAGTAGAGCTTAAGTGACATATGTCATTGGGGTATTAGTACTTATCAATAAAAAAATTAAGTAAATAACATTAAATTTTTCTAAACTTTTTTCAAAATTATCCTACCTTTATCATTGAATTATCTAAATTTTCATATAGGCAAGTATATTACTACTTTCATCCTTCATTTATTAATTTGTTTATTTATATTATCCATTTTTTGATGTGAATATCATTGCTTACTTAGGCAATGAGATCCAATTATTTGACAAAAAATCAATATATATATTTTTTTAACATTATACCACTATTGAGTGTGTTAATCCCTTAAGCTTTCTATTTGATCCATGTAGCCAGTCATGGGCCAATGACTCCCAAATTAGTTGGTTTTAAGGCACTAGGTATAGAATACGACTTAGGCTTACTAGCTCGAATCAAACATGCTACGAGTTAAGACTAGCTTTACAATGAGCTTCTTCGTTCTTTCCATCTTTTGATGCGAAACTCAATGCTTGCTTAAGCAAAGTGATCCAATTACTCAGTAAAAAGTACTTAGAAACTATTTTATTTTTATTTTAATTTTTTTTTAAATGAAGAAATGTATAGTTATCTTATACAAGCCCATAAAAAGTAGACTTTCTTTGATGTTGATGGAAAAATTAAAAATGCTCAAAGAAAAAACTTTTTATATTCTAGACTTAACTCTTTATTGAATTTTCTTAATACTTGATCCCTCAATATCTCACAAATTCTTTGATCTGTGCATCAATTTTCTTTTAAAAATTCTTAGTTTAACTTAATTCTTAAGCACAATCGAGTGTCTAAACGCTAAATACTAACTTCTTCGAGGACTTAAATTTTTTAAAAAAAATTTATTATTCTCCCTCCAACTTAATCGACATTGTCCTCAATGAAAAATGAAAAATAAAACATGTAATAAAGAAAAAAAGAATACACCTGACTCAATGTATATGGTCCAGCACATGCCTTTGAAAATTTGACTCTTCCTCCAACTTTATTCAAAAAATCCTAGAAAGAAAATCAATTAAAAAGATAAAATAGATGAAACTAAATATTGAATTGCCTCCTAACAAGTGCTAAGTTAACATCTTCAGCAAGACACAATGCAGTTTACTATCCTGTGTCAAATACTAGATTGACAAATTCTAATGGTTTTGAATTGCCAATTGTAGAAAGATAGTTTGTAATCCCTTTATTCATATATTCATTTTTAATTTTGGGAACATAGTTTATGACCCCATTCTCATATTCTTGTTTGTTAAGAATTTCTCCTATTTGTTCTTCTAAAATGCTCATATATTGAGTTTATGGGTTAGGAGATAAGTTTGATTCAATTGGTACTGGAAGGGTATCTAAAGATTGGTTTAATTCTAAAGGTAAATTAATGTGATCTTGATTAAACAACTCCATTGACTTTTCATTACATGCCTCTTGATTTTTGTAAGAAGAACCGACTTCTAGGGTTGAAGGGAATAGGACTTTAGGTTTATAGGACTCTGGTAAATCATCCACTCTCTTTTTCTCTTTGTCAATCATTTGAATTAGAACCAGCATCAGTACTAGTTCCAAAATTAGGTTCTTCTATGTAGTTAGTCTCAGTACTAACCTTTTCTTCAATATTTTTATCTTTGCTAGTATTAGTACTAGCCTTTCTCACCTGATCTTGGTATGGATTCATAAAAGTCCTATAATTTTTAAGTTCAAAAATTATTTTCATATTTTCTAATTAGAAATTCTTAGGTGGAACATTAGATTGATAATCTGATCTAGATGGTTGGTAGACATTAGGTCGGTTTTTTTTAGGAATCGATTGGCTTGGCAATTGACCTAGTTTTCTCCTCGTGTTAGACTCAACTAATTATCATATTTGAGCTTCTAGCCAGGCAATAGATTCTTGTTGAGTCATGATTGATTGTTGTTGAATCAGAATTAATTATTGAAGTTGGTTAAATCTATCGTCAGCTAGATTAGTCTATTAAGAAGATGGGTATGATGACTGATTATAATATAATGACTAGATAGATTGACTAGGCTGACCTCTATTATAGGTATACTTTTGATATTGGGTTTGAGTCTGAGTCTGCTTGGATATCCAAGAAAAATTATGATGGTTCCTCCAATCTAAGTTATATAAATTTGAAAAAGGATCATTAATCAGCTTGGAGTAGCCCTATACAGCTTGAACTTGTTCTTGGATAAAAGATAGAAATTATGTAGCTATGGGATATTCACTCACATAATGGATTGGGCTAGCATAGATTGAACAAGTCTCCTGATAATTAGAAGATGATATGAATTATGTAGGAGATTGTTGACCTAGGGTTAGGAGTTGATCTAATTTTTGATTAAGAAAGTTTATTTTATTTATCAGATTCAAGTTAGCCTTAGAACTAGATTCAGAATGTTTAAATTCATGGATCCCTACCCAGGATTGGTAGAAAGATAATGAAGTATGATTGATTGAGTTTCTACTCAGGATTTCAAACAAGATATAGGCTTCATCCTCACTTTTATTCATGAATGCACCTCCACCAGATGTATCTACCATTTGTCTATATTATTCTCCTAAACCTTCATAAAAAGCTTGAACAATTTGCCACTTAGATAGACCATGGTATGGGCATTTTCTAATAAGTTTCTTAAGTCTCTCTCATGACTCATGAATTTATTCTCTAAAAGCTAAGCAAATCCAGTGATAACTCACCTCATAATGTTGGTTCGGCCTATGGGATAAATTTTTTTGAGAAATTTACTTTGTAATTCAGCCCTTGTTTTAATTAGTCTCCCTATTATGCTAAGCCAATAATTGGCTTTGTCTTTTAATGATAGGCAAAATAAAATTAGTCTAAGGGCATCCTCAGTTAAGTTTTGAATCCTCACCGTAGATCAGATTTCTAAATTGGTGCTCCCATAGAAAGATGGGAGCATCTAAATTATGGTCGACTTGATCTCATAGTGGATAGAATGAATTTTAGGTAATTAGATACAAGTTGATAGGTTATAGGTGGAAGAAATAAAGTATTTCTTCATTTGCCTAGGTGGTTCTCTAAAATTTTCAGCCATTTGATTATTGGATTTAATATGATTTAGCCCTTCAATTTTATGGTTAGGTTCAACTAGATCAAGTAAAGCGATTTCCTACCATGTATGTATTAGTGCAATACCTAATGTATGGTTCAAAAATTTTTTAGATTTTTTTAATTATTTTTTAATTTTTTATTATTTTATTATTTTTTTAATTTTTTTAAATTTTTTTTATTATTTTATTTATTTAATTATTATTTTTAATTTAATTTAATTTAATTTAATTATTATTTTTAATAACTTTTTAGTTAGTTTAATTTAATTTAATTTAATTTTTAATTTATTTTAATTTAATTTTTATTTTATTTTATTTTATTTTATTTTTGAAGGAAAAAAAGAGAAGAAAGAAAGAAGAGTTCTAAAGAAGAGGTCCTAAGAAATTCTAGAGCTATGAAGAGAGAGAAGAATTAGTTTTAATTAGATTTAATATTGGTTAGCAATCAAATTAGACAAACAATTCTGACTAAGGGTTATCCTAGATCTAGACAGCTCCAAACTGTTAAGATCACCTTCAAGCCCTCCAAGTGTAAGATTATCCAATCAACTAGCCAGCTAAGTGTGAGGTCGGTAGGGGTCCCTCTGTTGCTTGCCTTAGACACTAATTATACTTGGTCAGGTAAGCTAATAGAATCAATTAAGTAACCATCTTCCTTCAAGCCCAGTCGTTCCTGAACTATTTTTCTTAGACATCAGTTAAGTTGACTAACCCTAATCTAATCCAACTTTTAGAATTTCTTATCCTAATGAGCTCAAATTTCTAGGATCGATGTCTAATTAATTTTTAAATTAAAAGCTTAGGTCAATGCAGGATACTGGTTGGTTGTTTGTGGGCCAAGGAAGGTTGATCAAATCCCTATCTTATCTTATTTAATTAGATGTTGTCCTTATGTTGATTTAATATGAATATGCACAAAAGAAATTTCAAGCAAGTGATTCTATGCAATTTAAAGTAGATGCATGCAACTAATTAAATTTTGAGAAACTTACCTTGCCTCTAGCAATCACCATAAAGAAAATAAAAGTAAAACTAATATGATGCATTCTCTAAGTAGTTAGAATTTCTAATCTTATCATGAAGCTTTTAATTAGATTTAAATAGATATTTTTTAGATTAATTTAAAAATAAAATAAATAATAAAAAAATTTAGAATTTAGGATTGATCTCACCAAGCAGGATTAGAAGCTTCCTCCTTGCCCTAATCATTTTATTTTCTCTTTTTTTCTTCTCTTTTTTCTACAAAATAAAGAAGAAAAAGTTAGTAAGCAATATTTATAAAAAATTAAAAAAATTAAAATTTTATTTATAAATAATTTACAAAAAAAATCAAAGAAATCAAAAAAAATAAATTTTAATGCCTTCCCTGGCAATGATGCCAAAAACTTGATGCATTTATTGAAATTATTTTTAATTTATTTAAAATAAATTAAAGAAATCAAAATCAAAAATCAAAAATAATCTTCGATGTTAGGAATAGGAGGAGAACCTCCAGTAGGATCCTCCGACGGTCAAGTCAGTCCTTCCGACCAACACCCAGCAAGAATACCAAAAACTTGATAAGAGTGCGGTGTTGTCATTAAGACACCGTGTTTATTAGTTTAATCAAACTTCTTAAAATAATTAAAAATAGGTAACAAGTAATGAGTCGGATCGAATCCATAGAGAAGGCAGTGTTTTAGCTTTGAAATCTTTGATCTTTTGAACAAAAAAGAAAAAAAAATTTTGAAGATGAAAAATAAATAAAGAGAAAAAATTAAATGATGCAAAAAATTAAACTTGGTATTAAGATCTACTAGTTAGATCTTAGCATCTACTTGCAAGTAAATTAAAGAACATAAATTAGAGTGAAAAAATTAAATTGCAATAAAAATAAATAGCATGAATTTAAATAGTTGGAAAAGTAAATTTGCATTAATTAAAAATTTAATTCAAAATTTAAATACATGAAATTTTTTTAAAAAAATTAAATAAAAATTAAAAGTTGATCTCTCATCTTGGATCGGCATTGGCATTAAGATGGTATAGAAGCCAGCTCTTCTTCGTAGCATCCGTTCTTAGATTAGCGTCGGCATTGAGATGGTGTAGAAGCAAGTTCTTCTTCGTAGCACCCATTTTCTTGAAGCAGCCTCTAACCCAAGCATGGCTCTAACCTTTACCAAACTCTTTTCCATGATCGAAGATAATTGATTTTGGAGGCCTGGGGTCTTATTTATAAGTGTTGAAGGGTTGGAGGATTTGTTGCTTGGTAATGTGGGACCAAGGAGGAGTTTTGATCATCAAATATGAAGAAATCAAATCAGATTAAAAGGGTCCCTGGTTGAGTTCCATGAGTTCTGGCCAATAGATCTCAATCAAATGGCCCTAAAATTCCTAAAAACCATGTTTAAAAGCAGCGCTACCATCAGATCGTATCAAAATTCCCCTTAAAATCCTTCTTCAAATCGGAATGAATGCTGGCCATTCGATTAAACTGAGATGCGAGCACTACCATTGGATCATCATCTGGATTTTTTGGAACCATTGGATCGCGCTAGGAGCCTGGGAGAATTAGAATCAGAACAAGAAATAATTCCACCCATCCATTTTCAATCGGGAACCATCGAAGTCATCGAATGGCACAAATACTATGCTATGGACCCTGTGGACCGGTTGTATCGTAAGCTTGGACCAATCGCCGCCTTCTTTTGCCAAGTGAAATGACCACATTACCCCATAAGCCACGATAAAATTTTTGTAAACCTCTTAGTGGTCTTGGTCCTCCACGTGGCGGCTCTTGATTCATCGATTGTCGCTGAGCTAGCTCCGATCTACCATAGACCATGTGGTCTACTGATGTCATGGTGACGTCAGCGCTAGAAGAAAAATATTAATTTTTTTTCTTTAAAAATTTATATCTGATCCATTTTAACTCTAATTTATCTCAAATTTATTTTATTATGACTAAAAAAATAAGCTCTTTTTATTGATGATAATATTTTATTTTTTTATTTTTATTATTTTTATTAATTTTTTAATTATTAAAAATATTAATTTTTTTAAAATGTATATATATTGATTATTAATTATAAAAA
This sequence comes from Cocos nucifera, assembly GCA_006176705.1. NCBI lineage: Eukaryota > Viridiplantae > Streptophyta > Magnoliopsida > Arecales > Arecaceae > Cocos > Cocos nucifera. Next base: position 412,384 of record QRFJ01000975.1, on the reverse strand, counting down.
ATAAAAATAAATTAATCAATAAATCAATTCTTTTATTGGTGAATTTAAGGTACTTATCAGTTAGAAATTCAAAAAATGATGTAAAAATCAAGAAAAATCCAAGAGAAAAGGAAAAAAGTTTGGAATTCAATAATAGCCAACAAAGATGAGAAATTTGAACTTTTAAGGTAATAAAATTAAGCTCATATGTTTGATCCAAGGAAATAAGGATAAGAAGAATTTGGAATCAAGAAGATATCTAAGCAAACAGATCAAAAATTCCTAATCCTCTCCTAATTTTATAGAACCTATCCTTACTCAATGCTTTAGTAAATATATCAGCCAATTCTTTTTCAGTACAAACATAATCAAGCATTGCATCATTATTCTGAATATGTTCTCTTACAAAATGATGTCTAATTTCTATATGTTTGGATTTTGAATATTATATGATATTTTTAGTTAAATTTAGGGCACTAGTATTATTACATCTTATGAAAGTTTTATTAAGTTTGATGTTAAAGTCTTCAAGTTATTGTTTAATTTATAAGATTTGTGCATAGTAACTTCTGACTGTAATGTATTCAGCCTTGGCCATAAACAGTGCCACCAAATTTTATTTTTTGCTAAACCATGAGATTAAGTTTACTCTTAGGAGTTGGCAAGTTTCACTAGTGCTTTTTCTATCTAACTTACATCCGTTAAAATCTACATCTGAATATCCTATTAAGTTAATTGATGAACTTTTAGAAAATCATAATCCTATAGTTTGAGTTTCTTTTAGGTATTTCAAGATTCTTTTGATTGTATTTAAATGTGATTTTTTAGGATCGAATTGAAAATGAGCACACATACAAACACTGAATATGATATCTCATCTACCATTAGTAAGATATAATAATGAACCATCATGCCTCTATAATGTTTTAAATCAACACTTTTACCTCCTTCATTCTTGTCAAGCTTACACAAAGGGCTCATAAGGGTGCCAATTGTTTTGGCGCTCTTCGTCACAAATTTTTTTAGTAGTTCTCTTGTGTATTTACTTTGGTTGATGGAAATCACTTCCTTCATTTGTTTGATTAGAAGTTTGAGGAAGAATATGAGTTCACCTATCATGCTCATCTTGAACTCCCCTAATATGAGCTTAGCAAAGTCTTGATATAAAGATTCATTAGTAGACTCAAATATGATATCATGAATAAAGATTTGTATTACTAACATATCATTATTACAACAATCAATAGCCCTGACACCAACTATTATCCTTACGACTTCTCAGAGCCACCATCGTAGACCGATCTCTTGCATGGAACCTGGGTGTTAAACCAATAAATAGAAGAAGATCTAAAAAGAAGAGAGAAAGGGGATGACATCTAGGGTTTTGGCATTGGAATCAGAGAGGAGAGATGAAGAGTTAGGAAGAAAAGCTCAACTGTATTCCACACTTGTAAAATGTTACAATATCTAGGTTTATATATCATAGGGTTCTCACATGAATCCTAATAAATCCCAGCTCAAAAACTTTCCTAGGCTAACCTAATACATGAAAGTATGCTTCCAAACCCATATACATCCATGGATTTAGATGCTCTCATCTCCTAGATCTAAACCTGACCCATACACAAATTAGTCTCCTTAAGACCTTATCAAACTAGTCCTAAAGATCCTAAGATAAAGCCTGACCCTAGACCCAAATAGAAGCCCCGCTCAATTCTGCCTACAAAAATCAAGTCGACTCCACTTGAGACCAAGTCGAGCTGCTTGCATCCGAGTCGACTTGTCTTAGAACCAAGTCATCTTCCCTACATGCCATGCCAAATTTCACTCTCTATCTGGTTGAATTTAGAGATTGAGTCATCTTGGCCCATCCTTGAGTTGACTCACTAGGAACTGAGTCAGCTCCACTTGGGACCGAGTCAACTCCAACTATGTGCCAGCCTTTTTTTTGGCCGATACTTCTTCCTGGCTTTGGTTCTTTGATCCATCTTGTGTCCCCAAGTCTCTAGAGCACCTACCAAACCCCCTCAAGATCCTCAACACCTAGACCTCAAGCCCATGAAGGGCCACACCACCTCCATCAGAGGACAACTCCTATCCTAGCTCTAGGACCACACTTATCCTAGTTTCCTAAAGCCAACACCCAAACTCCTTCCATGGCTTTCCAAAGCTTGGGAAAACCACCAATCCTTATAATCTCCATCTTGGTATGTTTAAGTATTGGCACACCTGGCAATGTCCTCCTGCATGATCCCGCTATTGATGTATGCCTTGACAATCTTTTGTTCTCACCTTGTCACCACCATCCTTCTTTAGCTATTGAGCTCCCTTGAAGGCCTTTGGGGTGATCACCTCTATTGCTAAAGATCTTGGCTTGCTTCTTTGCACCATCTTTGAAATTGTAAATACCCTTTTGCTTAATAGTTGCATTACTTATCCTAGATTTTTTTAGAGAAACTATAGCATTTTTATACTGGCACTCGTGCACCTGATGCTCTACCTGACATGATCCCCTCAGAGCCATGCCTGTCTCCCTGCATAATCTGCTCCACTAGCATCTATGTAGCCCTGACACTAGTGTTGGAATATAGCTCCTCCTTCTGCACTCTTTCGCTTTGAACTCATGTCATAGCTTTCTCTACCCATGTAGCCACCTTTGCCCGATGCTCTACCTGAAACTGAAGTTCTGATGCCACAAAAGTGAAAAAAATTTTAGTTCCTTATCGCAAGATCGATCTGATCGGATTAGATTTGCAGGAAAATTTTTCAAAAATTTTTAACTCATCCAATCAAATCTAAAAGTTCTCAAATCTAATTAGATGGATTTAAAAATTAAAAAATAAAAATAAAAAATAAAAATGTGATTTCCTATATCACCTAATTGGGTGAACCGTTCATGCTGTAGCGATGATCTATTGTTGTTGAGGTTCTAACATTAGCTACGCACATGCTCGACTTCTACCAGCATCTACTCAGATTAGATCTAGAGGTCTTCTCCTTCTAGATCTGATCTCAAAAATTTAAATTTGAGATCTTCCTAGTGCACCTTCAATCCGATCTTCGGTAGCACGAATAGGATCGTCTTGACTTGTTCTTCATAGCAGCAGGACCTTGACCTTTCCTTGCTAATTTGCACAACTCCTTCAGCATGGAGAAGAGGGAGAGGATCAGGAAGATGGCATGGGAGATGGAGGGAGAGACAAAGTGCTGGTATGGAAATTATCATCAATCAAAAGCTTTGATCTAGGTCCCTTTTATAGAGCACATGAAACCCTATAGTACTAAGGCATTAAGCAACTGCTTTACTTAAAGCAGAAGGACTCTCCTCATAATCCCATGCCCACCTTCCAATTTCCCATTATTTTATCGCATAAAATATGAGAGAAAAAGGTACCACATTATCTGGAGTAGGTGCAGAGGTTATCTCTCCTAGAGTTTGAACCATTCAAACTTTAGACTCATTCAAACTCCTTTGAATGAGTAACTCCTAAGCCTTATCCATATTCAATGGAAAAATCATCTGGAGCATGTGCCCCAAGAGAATTCTAGGGGTGTGCACCCTCATATTCCATGAGAAAATCATCTGCGGCATGTGCCCCAAGAGAATTCTATGGGGCATGCGCCTCCTCCCTCAATTCCTATAAAGATCGGGTCAAAAGATCCCTTATCTTGGTGACCCTTGCATGGATTTAATGAAGGAAAAATCAGATTTTTTGGGTCAGGTTCATTCAAATCTGATTGGATCGAGAGGCATATTTCAAAAATTTTTTCTTAGATTTAAATCAATCTGATACTTTTTAGATCTAATTTTATGATATGATAAATAAAAAATTAAATTAAATTAAATCTAAATTAATGTTAACTTGGTTTTGGATAATCCGATTATCCTTTGATGATCCTGCTGATTGTCTGAGGTTCTAGATCTAGCCACACAAGCACTTGGCCTCTACCGGTATCTACTCAGGTTGGATCTAAAGATCCTTTTCTTTTTTTTCATGTCTCCAAAAATTAGATCTGGATCTAATTTAGAGGATCTTCAAAACTCCTTCTGAAGATCAGCAGTCGTCTCTACAGTAGTGCTGCCTTCTTCCTTTCTCGTCAGCCTTTTCTTACCTAGATCGCACCAAACTGAAGCCCAACTTCCTTGGGCCTGGAGAGGAGAGAGAGGATCTGAAGATGGCATGGAGGAAGGAGAGGGGCAACCTTGGGGCATGGGCTAAGAGGAACTCTTCTTAAGGTTTGGCACAGACAGGGTTTATTTATAGACTTTGCTATGCTATGCAGTGCTGCATCATCCCGGCCAATCGCATTGCTTCATGCAATCAGATCTAATTCTGATTTATGGGATGACATCATCTGATCCAATCAGATGAGAGCCCCATAGATTCATCCTTAGATGGTGCCTTAAACTAGTCAAAGTCTATAAGTAAGTGCCACCTAGTTTGAATCCAAGAAGCAATCTGAAGTCCCATCCGCATGGGACTCTAGGTGTCCCTATCCATGGGTGCACGCCATCCTAGGCATGCACCCCCTTCTTTTCAAATTCTAGTGAGGGGACAAGCCCCTATCTACTCTCCAATAAGTGCATGACACATGGGCAGATGTCCAAGAGTCAAAGATGAATGTTTGACCAAAGTCAAAGGACAAGAATTAGTAGGTGACAAAAAATGGTAAATGTTGTCTCAAATTTATCTTATAAATTAAGACAACCCTTTTCTGACCTGGACAAGCTCTAGTCAGACCAGGTAAAGGTACTTGAGTGAGCACAAATATATTTGGCTCAGTCGAGACAACTTTTCATGATGATAAAAGGAGAATGTTAGGTTCAATCGTGTGCTAGCACGATTTCCTTGAACCTAATTGAATCTAATTCAAATCAATTGAACTGGGTTAGTTCAATTGATGATATCTAGATCCAAACCCTTATTTGTATGAACAAATTAGGTTTAGTTCTATATGGTAATGGGATATGTCATGATCTCCATCATCGACATCATCGAAACACCTTTCAATGGATCAGAACTCTTCTGATTCAGACAACTAGAATGATCGATCATCTAAATCATTCTAATTACTTCCAAAATTGACCAGTGACACCTAGCAGTATATGGTGGCAATCCATCAAAACTAGAAATGAATCTCTTAGTGCAGCTACTTGTGTGATTAAGTTCTTCTATCTTGAGTCCCGATCAGATTAGGGTTAAGGTGAACTCGTCAAACCCTAATTTCTATCATATGATTTAATCATTCGATTCAATGTTTGATGTAAAAACCTTAATAGAAACTCTTTCTATTATTTCACTCTCTATCATGGCCATGGGCTTATGGACTTGATTCTCATGATCATCATAGGGCTGCTCCTCATTCACCAAGGTAGATAGATTCCATCTTGGTGCAATCCAATTCCTACAATGAACATGCTATAGCCAACATACACCTCAGGGTTCCGAATGGCTAGGAGACCGAGTTATGGTGTAGTCAAACTATAACACCCTTAAGGTGAAATGCCGATGCACCTCAGATCAAAGAACCAGACACACACCACTGCAGCTTTGAGTCAGTCATCGACAAGAAGGTAGGCTTTCTTATGACCACTCGAGGTGGTCACACTCAGTGCCCTCATTCTCTAACGAGTATCTGTACTTTCGCTCTAGTGTCTCTACATCATAGACTCAATACTCATCTATTATAAAGAAGTAATTGTACAATAACCTTCCAGATCAATCACCATCCTCATGATGATCCTATGGTGAGGAGCATTTTATGAGTTAATAATGAAAATTCTTGTCTTAAATTTTCAACTCTTGAAAATAAGAATTATTATTACCATTAACTTAAGGAATGTATCATAGATACTAAATACACATATGTGATAGAAAATAACTCATTTTATTATTTATAATCAAAATTATAATTCTAGCCCTAAAAGTGTATTACAAGTGTCAGCCAATTCTGGCTTCTAGGACACACATATCTAACAAACTCCCACTTGACCTAAAGCCAATTGGCTACAATTCTAAGTCCCATCTTCTCAAGGTGGGCTTCGATCTTCTGCTGGCCCAACGACTTTGTAAATAGGTCCGTCACATTATTTGCGGAGTCGACTCTCTTGACCTCGATGTAACCCTTCTCGAGGTAATCACCGATGAGGTGGTATCGCCACTCGATGTGCTTAGATTTCTAATTAGACCTCGACTTCTTAGCAAGGGCTATGGCACCATTGTTGTCACAGTACAGAGGAATGGCATCTGATGGCATCACTTTGATCTCTGCAGCAAACTTCTTGTACCAGAATGCCTTCTTTATAGCTTCTAATGCAGCGATGTATTATGCTTCCATGGTGGAATCTGCTATCACTATCTACTTGGAACTTTTCCAACTGATAGCTCCATAATTGCACATAAATAGACTCTCAGATGTCGACTTTCGATCATTTACATCGGACATAAAATTCGAGTCTATATACCATTGAACTTGGAGTTCTCCATTATCAAAGACCAATAACATATCCTTAGTTCATGTTAAGTACTTAAGGATACATTTCATAGAAGTTCAGTGTTCTTCAGCTGGATTTGACTGATATCTGCTCGTGATGCTCACAGCATGGGCTATATCAGGTCGTGTACATAACATGGCATACATGAGGCTCCCTATTGTTGAAGCATAAGGGATCTTGCTCATGCATTCTATTTTCTCAGGTGTGTTAGGGCACATCTTCTTGGAAAGATGAATACCATGTCTGAAGGGTATTAATCTTCTCTTAGAGTTTTCCATACTAAACCTCTTTAGTACTTCCTCTATGTACATCTTCTGTGAATGTCCTAGCATCCTATTTGGTCTATCCCTATAGACCTTAATTCCTAGAATAAAGGATGCTTCACCTAGGTCTTTCATGGAGAATTCCTTGTATAATCACATTTTAACTATGGTCAACATACGAATATCATTTCCGATAAGGAGGATGTCATCCACATACAATACGAGGAAGACAACAGCGCTCCCACTGACCTTTTTAAAGACACATGGTTCCTCTTTGTTTTTTATGAAACCAAATGTTTTAATCACATCATTGAAATGAGTGTTCCAGCTCCGAGATGCTTGCTTAAGTTACTATATGGACCTTTGCAGCTTGCAAATCTTGTGATCAGTATCACTGAATGTGAAACCTAGCGGCTGTTCCATGTAGATATCTTCCTCAAAATATCCATTTAAGAATGTGATTTTCACGTCCATTTGCCATATTTCATAATCAAAATAGGCTGCAACGGCAAGTAATATGCGGATGGATTTTAGCATAGCCACTAGGAAAAAGGTATCTTGATAGTTAATGCCTTTGCATTGACTATAATCTTTTGCCATTACTCTATCCTTGAATATCTCCACATTCCCATCTGCACCAATCTTTCTCATGAAGATCCAGTTATACCCAATAGGTATTATACCTTCTGGTGGATCTACCAAGGTCAAGACTTGGTTTGAGTGCATCGAGTCAATTTTTGACTACATTGCCTCTAGCCATTTCTCAGAGTCGATATCTGATATCACCTCGTTATAGGTTTTGGGATCATCACCATGAGCACCATTACCTACGAGGAACATTTCCTCCACTTTCTCTGAAATAATACCTAAGTATCTTTCAGGGGATGGAAAACTCTTTCTAGTCTACGGGGTGGAGGAGGTAGTGTTCTTATTGGCTCAACCTAATTTGGTTTTAATTGGTCCTTAGCTCGTTGTACTTATGAGACTTTCTCATCAAGCTTAATCTGCTTTCCAATGCCGCTATCTTGAATGAACCGTTTTTCAAGAAAGATGGCATGTCGACTCATAATCACATTATGGTCTTCTGGAATGTAGAAATAGTATCATAATGACTTTTTAGGATATCCTATAAATTGAGCTTTGAAGGACCTAAAGTCTAACTTGTCCATTTGTTGTCTTTTAACATGAGCCGGACAACCCCAAATTCTGAGATGACTCAAACTTGGTTTCTTACCAAGCCATATCTCATACGGTGTGGTAGAAACGATTTTAGAAGGAACCCTATTCAGTAAGTATATTGCAGTTAACAAATAGTTTCCCCAAAGAAAATCAGGAAGATCTGTAAAGCTCATCATGGATTGAACCATATCTAATTGGTTCCGGTTCCTCCATTCTGAAATCTTGTTGAGTTGAGATATTCCAGGTGGAGTCCATTGAGAGACTATGCCATTTTCCTTGAGATAGTCCAGGAATTCCCGACTAAGATATTCACCTCCTCGATCTAATTGAAGAACCTTAATGGATTTTTCAATTTGCTTTTCTGCTTCATGTCTGAATTCTTTGAACTTTTCAAAAGCTTCAAACTTGTGTCTCATAAGATACATGTACCCATACCTAGACAAATCATCGATAAAGGTTATGAAGTAGACTAGGTTGCCTCTAGTCGGCACATCAAATGGGCCACACATCAGTATGTACTAAGGCAATTAGATCCATGGCTCTTTCCCCATATCCTACAAAAGGGAGTTTAGTCATTTTGCCATGAAGGTAGGATTCATAATTTGGATATGACTTGGAAGTCAACAGACTCAATAGCCCGATTTTCTCCAATTTGTTAACCCTATCTTCTGCTATATGACATAGTCTTAGGTGCCATAGATACCTATTGTTTAGACTATCCCTAGCTCATTTTGATTTTATGGCATTCACATTTTGCTTGAAATTAAAAATAGATACATCAACATATAACTGATAAAGACCGTTAATAAGAAAACCACTTGCAATTTTATTTCTTTCATGAAGAATGTTACAATGGTCCTTAAGAAAATTAATTACATAGCCTTCTAATGCAGGGCAAGAAATAAAAATCAAATTTCTGCTTGCTGCAGGCACATAATAATAGTCTTTTAATACTATGTCTAAATCAGATGGTAGTCAAAGAGGGTATGTTTCCACAGCTATGGTAGCAACTCTTGCACCATTTTCGACACGTAGGATCATCTCACCATCCCTCAGCCTCCTACTATCCTCAAGACCTTGCATAAAAGTGCACAAGTGAGCACTAGAACCAGAGTCAAGCACCCAACTGGATGCAGAAAAAACCATGAGGTTAGACTCAATAATGAGCATACCTCCAGAAGGACCTGCCTCCTTCTTCTTTAGGATGGCTAGGAAAGTAGGGCAGTTTTGCTTCCAATGGCCGTCATTGTTGCAATGGAAATACTTTCCTTTGTCAGCAGCCTTCTTCTTCAGCTCTATCTTTTTCTTCTTTCCTCCTTCCACCTTTTGCTTTTTCACAGACTTCTTCTTTCCAAAAGACTTTCTCTTGGAAGAAGTTTGTTTCATAGCAAGTACTGAGCCTTTAGAACCTTTCATGGAAAGCTCAGCAGTGACCAGCATGTTCATAAGTTCAGCCAAAAAATTTTGAACTTTATGCATATGATAGTTCATGATGAACTGCCCATATGCATCAGTCAAGAATTGCAGAATTATATCATTATGCAAGATCCAAGTCCAACGTCACTCCGAGCTTCTCAAGCTCTTTCAAATCCTTGATCATCATCAGACAATGATCTTGGACTGACTGCCCATCACACATCTTAGCCTTGAAAAGTCGTTTAGTGATTTGATACTTGGCTGCGTGACTCTATTCACCAAACATCTTCTGTAGGTGAGCCAACATTTAGCGAGCAGTCCTAATATCTTTATGTTGGTGCTGAAGTTCATTAGACAGTGAGCCCAACATGTAGTATCTGGCCTTGTTATCTTCGTCCGTCCATTTATCCAGAGATGCTCTCTGTTCAACGGTTAGACGAGCTAGTATGGTGGGAGGGTCCTGGTCCAATACATGAGTTAACTTCTCAAAATCCAAAATGATTTTGAAGTTTCAGAGCCAATCCTTATAATTTGGTCTAGTCAGTCTATGGATGTCCAGGATACATGCTAATGGATTGGATGCAGACATTTTTTTGTAGAGAGTCAAAGTTTCTAGTTAGATATTATAATTAAGACTTAATCAATTTATTTAAAATTTTTATTTTTAAATAAATTAGCTCCCACTATTTTCTTGGATCCCTACACTCCCTCTGTAGAGATATAAAAATTTCTATGATTACTGATTTTTGGTGGGTGGTGTGGTTCCACCAACTGACTCATCATCTCACCTAACAGTTATTAGTGATGGGTTAGCCAATGAGTGAATAACTCTTGTTCAATAATTCTCTAATCATTTGCACCCAAACTTGGTCTCTAATTCATGAATCTCACCATGTCCGAAATATTGATCCACTCCTTAGTTAAGGCAGACCCATCATTTGCATAGATTGGATTCCTAATTGAGTCTCTCACCGTATTCGAAATATTGAACCTAATCCATCCTCTATCCTGTAGCATCCAATGCCTAATAGACATGGTTGCATCTTTTCGGTGCAACTAAGCCATTGTAACCAGTCGAGAATAATCAACCCGGGGAAGGGCCCGCACATCTATAATTGTGGAAGATCTTAGACTTAATGTTTTCTTAGAAAGATTTGATTTAGGTCTCAATAAACTAGACTTGAAATAGTCATAACCATTATGACTAACCTAGTGGCATAGGTTAGCTCGAATTATTGACCACCTCAGATCAGAACTGAGCCAACAAACATGCAAAGGTAAGTGAGACCAGTGGAAGGGATATGCTATTAACTCGACAAGAATGCATTCGAGTCGAGTAGCTCCAAATTAAAAATTAGTCGGTCGTATCTGCCAAACTTACCTTAGACACCAAATTATTGAGCCAGTACCAATTGGGTTAGCCTACAATCTAGACTCTAACCATTGAGCCTAATTAGGTCTTAGCTTGATCGATCACTCACGTGACTCGATCTTGACTCAGACTTAATCCTATTAGGTTGGTCAATTTTAGCGGTGTTGATCCCATCTAACCAACTTTTGATTCGATTTGATCAACCACTAGATCTAATTAAGCTACCTAAGCCCGAACCTAATATTATGAATATGTCTTAGATCTGAAATTCTCAATTTTAGACCTAATTAATATTTCATAATCTTAATTCTTAAATAAATTTAGGATTCATAAATAAAATATGTAAATAAGATCCTAGGGTTTCAGGATCTAGGATTTTGTAGAAGATAAGTTTTCAATTTTTGATTAAGGACGAACGCGCAGCACCCCTACACATTATAAGAACACCCCATCGAATGGGAGGAGAGGATATTTAAACCCTACTTTGTTCTTATGACTGGAAGGCCAAGGGGAACGCCTTAATCAAAAATACAACTAATCTACAAAACTAATTATATCTAAGCATATATCATATATAAAAATTGATCTAATTAAAATATGTTTTTGCATATATCATATCATGCATGCTTTTTAGATCTAAATTATCTCATAATCATCTAAAAAATTAAATTTAAATTTGATCATATCAAATAAAATTTAATCTAGACCTTTTGTAGAACTATTTTACAACTAGTCTAAACATGCAACTATCATATCTCATATGAACAAATTAGATTTAATTTATTTTCTATTTTTATATTTGATTATAATATTTATAAGATCAAAAAATAGTAAATAAATAGATCTGAAAATTATAATTAATCAAATAAAAATTATGATTATACTAGACTACACATAGAATAATTCTATTCCTAGTCTAGTTATGTATCTCATACATTTTAGATCTAGGTTAATTAAATTTAATTTTCTAATTTTTTAAGTTTAGATCTAATCATATCTCATTTGATATCTAAAATCACTAATTTATCAAATTAAATCAGATCTAAATAGATTTTTTGCAACCTGGCTCTGATACAAGTTGAAGGAAAAATTAGATTTTTTGGATCAGGTTCATTCAAATCTGATTGGATCGGGAGGCATATTTTAAAAATTTTATCTTAGATCTAGATCAAATTTGATACTCTTTAAATCTAATTTTATGATCTAATAAATAAAAAAAATTAAATTAAATTAAATCTAAATTAATGTTACCTTGGTTTTGGGTAATCCGATTACCCTTTGATGATCTTGCTGATTGCCTGAGGTTCTGGATCTAGCCACGCAAGCACCTGATCTGTATCGATATCCACTCAAACTAGATCTAGAGATCTTCTCTTTCTTTATCATGTCTCCAAAAATTAAATTCGAATCTAATTTGGAGGATCTTCAAAACTCCTTCTGAAGATCTACAGTCATCTCTGCAGCAGTGCTACCATCTTTCTTTCTCGTCAGTCTTTTCTTGCCTGGATTGCACCAAACTGAAGCCCAACTTCCTTGAACATGGAGAGGAGAGACAGGATTAGAAGATGGCATGGAGGAGGGAGAGGGATAGCCTTGGGGCATAGGCTAAGAGGAATTCTTCTTAAGGTTGGGCACAGATAGGGTTTATTTATAGACCCTGTTGTGCTATGCAGTGCTGCATCATCCCGACCAATCGCATTGCTTAGTGAAATTAGATCTAAATTTGATTGGTGGGATGATATCACCTAATCCAATCAGATGAGAGCTCCATAGATTCATCCTTAGATGGTGCCTTAGACTGATCAAAGTCTATAAATAAGGGTCACCTAGTTTGAATCCAAGAAGCAATCTAGAGTCACATCTGCATGGGACTCCAAGCATCCCTATCAATGGGTGCACATCATCCTAGGCATGTGCCCCCTCCTTTCTAAATTTCAGTGAGGGGACAAGCCCCGATCTGCTCTCCAATAAGTGCATGACACATGGATAGATCTCCAAGAGTCAAAGGTCAAAGTTTGACCAAAGTCAACAGACAAGAATTAGTAGGTGATGGAAAATGGCAAGTATTGTCTCAAATTTATCTTATAAATTAAGAAAATTCTTTTTTGACCTGGACAAGCTCTAGTTAGATCAGGTAAAGGTACCTGAGTGAGCACAAACACATTTGGCTCAGTCGAGATAACTTTTCAAGATGATAAAAAGGAGAATGTTAGGTTCAATCATGTGCTAGCATGATTTTCTTGAACCTAATTGAATCTAAATCAAATCAATTGAATTGGGTTAGTTCAATTGATGATATCCAGATCCAAATCCTTATTTGTGTGATCCAGTTAGATTTATTTCTATATGGTAATGGGATATGTCATGATCTCCATCATCAACATCATCGAAACTTCTTTCGATGGATCAGAACTCTTCTGATTTAGACAACTAGAATGATCGATCATCTAAATCATTCTAATTGCTCCCAAAATCCACCAGTGACACCTAGCAGTATATGGTGGCAACCCATCAAAATTAAAAATGAACCTCTTGGTGCAGCTACTTGTGTGATTAAGTTCTTCTATCTTGAGCCCCAATCAGATTAGGGTTAAGGTGAACTTGTCAAACCCTAATTTCTATCATATGATTTAATCATTTGATTCAATGTCTAATGTGAAAACCTTAATAGAAACTCTTTTTATTATTTCACTCTCTACCATGGCCATGGGCTTATGGACTTGATTCTCATGATCATCATAGACTACTCCTCATCCATCGAGGTAGACAGATTCCATCTTGGTGCAATCTAATTCCTACAATGAACATGCTATAACCAATATACACCTTAGGATTCCGAATGATTAGGAGATCGAGTTATGGTATAGTCAAATTATTACACCCTCAAGGTAAACTATCAATGCACCTCAGATCAAAGAACCAGACACATATCACTGCAGCTTCGAGTCAGTCAATGACGAGAAGGTAGGCATTCTTTTGACTACTCGAGGTGGTCACACTCGATACCCTCATTTTTTAACGAGTATCTGTACTTTCACTCTGGTGTCTCTACATTGTAGACTCAAGACTCATCTACTATAAAGAAGCAGTTGTACACTAGCCTTTCGGATCAATCACCATCCTCATGATGATCCTATGGTCAGGAGCATTTTATGAGTTAATAATGAAAATTCTTGTCTTAAATTTTCAACTCTTGAAAATAAGAATTATCATTATCATTAACTCAAGGGATGTATCGCGGACACTAAATACACATATGTGATAGAAAATAACCCATTTTATTATTTATAGTCAAAATTATAATTCTGCCCCTAGAAGTGTATTACAAGTGTCAGCCAATTCTGGCTTCTAGGGCACACATATCTAACATTTAAGACAAGCCCTGATCCTATTAGGACAAGCTCCATTCTGATCAGGATAAGCTCCAGTCAGCCCAGGAAAAACTTATATAGGGTTTCAGTATGAACCAAATCTAATTTAACTCAGTTGAGAGGAACCAGAAAGTCAATAAAAGGAGAAAGTCAGGTCCAATCATGTGCTAGCATGATTTTCTTGAATTTGATTAGATCTAATCCAAATCAATCGAGCCAAGTTAGTCCAGTTGATGACATCCAAATCCAAACTTTTATTTGTATGACCTAGTTAGGTTCAATTCTCTACAATAATGGAATGTATCGCGATCTCCATCTTCAACGTCATTGAAACATCTTTCGATGGACCATAACTCTTCTTATTCATCCAATTAGAATTATCGATTATCAAGATAATTCTTATTGATCCTAAAATCCATCAGTGATACCTAGTAGTATATGATGGCAATCCTTCAAAATTAAATACAAACCTCTCGGTGCACCCAACTGTGTGATTGGATTCTTCTATCATGAGCCCTGATAGGATGTAGGTCAAAATGAACTCCTCAGACCCAATACTTGTCATATGAATGAATCATTCGATTCGAGTCTGATGTAAAATCCTAATAGAAACTTCTTTCTATTATTTCACACTATCATGTCCATAGACTTAAGAACTCAATCTTATGATCATCATAGGACTACTCCTTCTCTACTGAGGTTGATATATCTCCTATTAGTGCGATCCAATTTTTTTTAATGAATATGCTATAGCCAACATAAACCTCAGAATTCTGAATGGCTAGAAAATCAAGTTATGGTATCTTCAAACTATAACATAGTCAAGAAGAACTGTCGATGCACCTTAGATCAAAAAACCAAACACATGACTGCAGTATCGAGCTAGACATCGACGAGAAGGTAGACTTTTTTATGACTGCTCGAAGTGGTCACGCTCAGTGCCCTTATTCTTAACAAGTACCTGTACTCTCGCTCCGATGTCTCCATACCATATACTCAAGACTCATCTATCTTAAAAAAAATGATCATACGTCGATCTTTGGGATTGATCAGCACTCTCGTGATGATCCTATGATCGAGATTAGTATACGAGTTAATTATGATAACACATGCCTTAAATTCTCAACTTACGAGAATATGTATTACCATACCCATTAACTCAATGGATGTATTATAGATATTTTAATACACAATGTGATAGAATAAATAATTTTTTATTAATTTTAAGTTAAAATTACAAAAATACCTTTAAAAAGTTTTTTATAAGCATCGATCAATCTGGCTTCTAGGACACACATCTAACAAACTCCCACATGACCTAAGTCCCATCTTCTCAAGGTGGGCTTCGTTCTTCTATTGGCCTAAGGCTTCGTTAGTGGGTTAGCCGCATTGTCTGTAGTGTCAACTCTCTTAACCTTAACATATTCCTTTCTAAGATAATCGTAGATGAGATGGAATTGCCGCTTGATGTGCTTGGACTTCTGATGAGATCTTGACTTTTTAGCTAGGACTATGGTACCATTATTATCGTAATATAGAAGAACAATATTTAATAGCATCACTCTAAGCTCTACAACAAACTTCTTGAACTAGAATGATTTCTTCACAGCCTTCGAGGCAATGATGTACTCTACTTTCATGGTAGAGTCTACTATTACTATCGGCTTGAAACTCTTTCAGCTTATAGTACCACCATTACACAAGAGCAGACTTCTAGATGTCAACTTTTGATCATCTTTATATTAAAAATTATATCCCAAAGTCAGCCTATTGATGATTGTGCTACTTTGTACTTATAAATATTTTTTTATTAAATAAAATATTATTCTACCTTTATCATCATAAATTCTATATCTTCTAATGAACTCCTTCTATTCTGATGAAGTTCTTAGGACTATTTAGCTTCGATTAAGAGAGGATTTATTGATTAGTCCTTAAACTATTCACCATCAAATGTTATATTGTTAATTAGGATGATAACATTTATCGAGTATAGATCATTGTATGCCATATAGGTTGGTTATTTGCTTAACTAAGGAGTGTGGAGACACTAGTATGATATATAGATGAGATATAATGATATATTATCACTGAATGTGATCAACTCCAGAGCATTCTACTATCAAGAATTACTTCCAAGGAATATGGGTATAAGTATCCTTTAGACCTGAGATCACCATGATGGCTTGTAAGCAAGTTACTGTACTTTGGTGCTAGACTATCTAAATTTTTAATTTAGTGATGGAAGATTTTTGGATATAGTCAAGTACTTATGAAGTTGATGAGTGATCAAGATGGGATTGACCACTCCAAGAGATTGGAGATAATGCATCATTGTATTTCAATTTAGCAAAACATTGGCCAGGATAATCCATGAGATGGATTTGATATTTTAAAATACAATGAGGATGAACTAATCAGGGTTAACGGTTAAACTCTCACTCATCCTATGAGTATTAAGGTCAAAGGGATGAATTATATAGAAACCATATCCACATGGGTTCTAAGAGTGTTGCTTTATACATTCGACCAATTCGACAGTCGGATATCATTGCTAGATGGTCATTTTGATTGGTACAAGAATTTATTCCTATACCACTGACTTAGGTTTAAACCTATGGGGTCACAAATATAAAATTTTTTTATCTGATTAGATGGTTGATCAATGATTTAGAATCGTTCTTAGGCTAAACAATCAATACTATTGATGTTTGACCTAGTGCAAGTATTGCAGGAGGATCAATTAGTAATTAGATTACTAATTAGCTTAATTTGACAAAGCCAGAGGGATGAGATTAAATCTAATTAAATATGATTTAATTAAATTTAATTTGGACTTGATTGGATCAAGTCCAATTGATTTATTAGATGAGCCAATTGCAAGGATGAACAAGTCCTAGTTCGATTAGGACTTGAATGCGCCCAATTTTTAATTTGATTAAAAATTAAACTAAAATTAAATCTAATCTAATCTAATTTAATTAGGCTCTTAGTTGGACTAAGATCTATTCTAATTGGATTGAATTAATTCTGATTTAATTTGTTTCAAATACCAATTAAGTTTGACCAAGTCAAAATTGGAAGTCCTAGTATGAATAGGACTTCCCTTCCTTGTGCCATCTTATTCCCAATGCCCCATGCCAATTTTCTTAAGATTTTTAGCATGAAACTCTTCATGCCCTAGGCCTTCATGCGTGCCCCTTGCTCTCCCTAATTTCTTACAAGGTAGATAGTTGTGGACTAAGTCAAATTAGGCGAGTTGTTTTGGATTCAAACTCTATTTGATAAAGTTTGTTGCAATCAAAACACCTATCCACTTATGCCACCTAGACTCTTGATTTTTCTTTGGAATTTTTGGTGGAAAAAGGAGGTTTTTCGTGTGACAATATCAGGTGGTCCATGGCTAGAAAACAAGATGGGAAGTGTTTAGCACCCCATATCTTGCCTTATTTGGACAACCCTTGCTAGATATTTAACCTTGACAAGGATTGTTCTATATCTCTCTATGAAAAAGGGATTAGCACATGGTTTTTTCATAACTTCTAGACCTGAGAGAGAGCATATTGGGCATGGGAAAAGTTTGGGATATAGAGCCTTTGGCATGGGGTTTTGTGGAGACACAAATTCTAGTGTCTTGGTGAGAGAAAACAAGGAAGAAGAAGGGTTCTTCTTCTATGATTTTTTTTTTAATCTCTTCCTTCTATTTTGTGAGTTTTTTAGAGGTGTCGCTTCTTCACAAATCCTCTTCATTCTCTTCTAAATATTGGAGGATCCAAAATTTTAAGAAGGAGGCTCTAGACCAGCCATCGAAGAAGGATCAGCATAGTACTAGCTTACTGTGCTGATTTTCTATTATCGAACTTTGGATCTAGCATCGAGATCTTGTGTGGACAATCTGTAGAGGTCAGGCACATGTGTCGCTTGAAGTGATAACCTTAGCCTCGGATCAGCAAGCTAAGAAATCCAATTTGCAAGGATAAAGGTGATACGATCTTATTTCTATTATCTAAATTTTATCTAGTACTATTTTGATGTTGATTTGATCAACATCATCCTTTCTTATTTTTATTTTTAGATTTAATAGCATGCTTAAATCTTGTGATAGGATAGTAGATCTAGGGCTCTTTTATATTTTATTATGAGTTAATATGATTAGTTTATCTCTTGTATTGCAAGTTTTTTAAGAAAGTTTCAAAATCTAATCATGAAACTTTAGATTTGTTTCCTTCAATTGGTATCAGAGAAAAAATTCTTTATTACATTATTTTTATGCATGTTTAGATTAATTATAATATCCCAAACTAGTAAAATAGTAAATTAAAGATTTGTGTTCATGTATGTATGGCATAGCAATTTATTTATGGTATAATTAAGCTATTTGAGCATAAATTGTGACTATCTACCATGGTGAGTCCTGAAAATTTTCTAAGTTTGAAAGCTAACACTTGTATGGAGAGCTATACAAAATATGAATATTCTTAAAATAAAAAATGATGATAATTGATCCTTATGTATTGGTGAGTTACAAAATAATTTTTAAAAAATTATGGAAACCCTTTAACCTATTCGTTCTGAAGCAAGAATGTTTTAAAGGTATCAGATTTAAGAAAATTTGAACTAGAACCTAAATTTTGGAATCTTACTCTTAAGGATTTTGATTTTTTTATTATTTTTATTAATTCCAAATAGGAGGGTGTTCCTTTTTTATATTTATGTGTTAATGTTAATGGAGAGTAAAGCTTCTATTTTTTTGAGAGCGAGACATCTCAATCAAAACTAAGAGGACTCGGTTGTGTCGAGAGGTCTTGACTTAAAAGCAAGACATCTTGATTTGCAAAAATTTTTGGGAGCAGTTATTAATCGATAGTATTTTAAGTTGTGAATTTTAAATCATTTTAAATGCAATGATAGAGCAGCTTAGTTATATAAAGAAATAGTTGGAAAATTATTTGGGCAACACCTATTTAGACTGAAATTTGATGGAAAATTCATGAGTTGACATCTAGCAACTCTTTTCCTTAATTTATTCTCTTCCAAAATAAAAAGCCACCAATTCTTGTTATAGTTATTTTGAGCTCTAAATCTAAACAGAAAGGAAAGAGGAAAAAAGAGAAGTTAGAGAAGATAGATTCCTCAGTTAGAAATCATGGAGAATTCAATGGAAAAAGAAATAATTTTGTTGTAAACTGATTTGAAGGAAGAAAGGTTGCTATTGTTAGAGAAGGAAAGGGCTAGTTTTGTAGTAGTAGAGTTTTAACTAAATAAGGTAAGAATTTCAAACTTCAGATTAGATATGAATTTGTTCTTAAGCAATTTCAATATTTTGATGTTTAGTGAATCAAATCATGAGTTTAGATTTAACTTTAAGAAGGAATAGCTGCTGCACATGTATTTTTTAGGAATTTTTAAAATATTCAACAAATAAATTAATACCTGTACTTAGCTGAACTTAGAGAAGATTTTGGACAGAAGTTTCAGATGAATTATTGGAAACCATTATGCTAATATGGAGGGTTGGCTAACCCTAAATTAAAGCAAGCAAGAGGAAATAAAAATAAAGATAAGAAGAGCTAAGGAATAAAAGTTAGAGGAGTTAAGAATTAGTCTAAAGCAGAGCATACATCTTTATTTTCATATACCATATGGTATGATGTTGATATATGCGTGTGTACCCATTTGAATAGGAAAGGAAGAAAGCTCAGGAGGGTGCTTCAAGTGACATAAGCACCAAAATAAGAAAGATAGCAAAGTGGCTAATTAAAGTAGGAGGTGAGTGGATTTTCAATCTAACTCTAGTTTTTCTCATATGATATTTATTATGAAAGAGTCATGTTTTGTAAAGTAAATAAGTTTACTTCCTATTGTTTTCTGCTTATATGTCTGTGTTTATGCAAATAAGAAAACAGGAAATGAGTTTTACATGTGTATATGAATTTACTTTGAATAGCATGGCATTATATTTCGAAAGGTGTTAAAATAGTTTATTGACACTTGTTGAAAGTAAATTGTTCTTTATTTATGTTGTATTGACTGTGTGATTGCAACTATGGTGATAGAAGTGGTGGTCATGGTTGGCAAGTCATATATATGTATTATATGTATGTATATATATTCCTATGAAAATAGCAAGGCAAGCTTTGAGTAGAAAGCATTTCATTAAATTGATTTTCAGCAGGTGACCCACAGGAGTGATCAACCTGTGTGGTGAATTGTGACATTGCTTATCGAAAAAAATATTTAGCTGGCACCTCCACAGTAAATCTCTGCCTGGTGGGTTCTCTATATTAACAATGCCATGTCGACTGCCCTTGGTAGGGGTGTGCTGGGGTGTAGTCGGCAATACTAACAAACTGGCACCTTCAAAGTTTTGTTTGATTTAGTAGTCGCCGTATCAGCTGCCCTTGGTAGGGGTGCACTGGGGTGTAGTCAGTGGTATTTAGCTATTTTATTTTATTAAGCTGGCATCTCTACAGTTTTGTTTGACTCTATAGTAGTGACCGTATCGACTGCCCTTAGTAGGGATGTGCTGAGGTGTAGTCGATGATAGTTAGCAGCTTGATGTTATTTAATTGGTTACATGATTGAAATTTATTTCAGTAAGCAAATGCCTTCCTGAATGTGTTGCTAGCAAGTGATGTTTATGTGGGACGTAGATCTCAAATGAATTAGTGTACTATAATGTATTTTAGCTTAACAAAGCTTTCTTTAGCAAAGTGATTCAATTATGATTTTACTCTTATTTGACTCATACTTATTTGAAAGCATATCAAAAATATAAATCGTATATTATGATAATGAGTATTATAGCTATGTTTACTAGTTTTCCATTGATAGATTGATTTTATTCACTCACTGAGACTTCTCTAAGTCTCATCCCTCACTCTTTTTACCTGCAATTTTGAAGTATCTAGCCTCAAAGAGTTGTATCAACTGGTGTACCAGTAGTTACCATGTATGAAGAGCAGATCATGTATAGTAGAGATAGAGACAATTGAAAGTTGTGGGTTGTATTATATTCTATGGTTGTAGTTAAGTTTGAGACTATCATATGTATATGTGTAAGTATTTTAAAAAGCTATCAATCAAAGGAATGGTTTAATGACTAGAATGTATCAAAGGTATAGTTTGTTCAATCAGAAACCTTGAGATTAATTTTGTGAATGGAGCCTTGGATTAGCTTATGTAAATTTTTGTGTTAAGATATGATATTTGCTTTAGCAGATCAAGAGGTTAATTTGAATTGTCCATGTTGATTGAGGAAGAACTTAAGATAATTGTGTTGAGTAGGTTTAAATGATATTGCAGCTTAGTTATAATTCAGAAATCCTCTTAATCTTTAGATAAGAATGGAGTGTGGCACCATCACCTAGAATTAGTGGTGGGGTGTTACATTAATGATTCAGATTAGATCTAAATTATTATCTATTATTTAAATTTGAAATTAAAAAATAGATTGCATGAACTAATTTATAAGATTGTCCTGCTATAAGGTTTACCTTTTTACAGTGTAAAGGTTATCCTAGATTGTATAGATCTAATATAGATAATAAATTTATTAGATATATTCTAGATTTACTTATAATTTATTAGATTTAAAATTATTTAAATCTAAAAATAAATATTTTAGATTGCACGGACTGATTTTATAAGGTTGTTCTGCTATAAGATTTATCCCTTATAGTGAAAAGGTTATCCTAGTACGTGCTGATCTAAAATCCTAATCATAAAATTTTAGATTAGATCTAAAAAATTTTATGATTTGATTGAAAGTGTTTCAATCTGATTTTATCATCGTAAATATGTTAAATTTGATCTAAAGTGATTTATGATAGATTAGAATTGAAATAGTTTCAATATGGATTACATGAATATATTTAGATTAGATCTAAAGTATATTCATATTATTTGCATAGTGATTGTAAATCAAACATGCAACTGGTTGGTAGAACCATTTTGTAAAAATATTTTACAAACATGAAAATTATTTTTGAAATACCAAACCCCAACCCTCAGCCTAAAACTTAATTAAGAATTAAGAGTTGTTTGATTAGAATCTAGGATTGTGAATTGAAGAATCCTAAGACACAAATCATAACACTTAGATTAATGGGTTAGTGGAAATTAGGTCCATTAATTGGGTTAGACCTAAGGTTAGATTAATGAATGGACTTAATTAGAGATTTGACTAAATCTAATCAATAATTATCCTAAATTAGGTTAAGGATTCTCTAAATCAATTACAATAGTTATAGTTGGTCAAGTCCATGTCTGTAATGAGAACCATGATGGACTTGATTCTTGGCTATGCGGTCTAGCAACTGTTAGGTTGATCTAATCGAAACTAATTAACCAATTGATATCTAAGGTAAGTCTAGCAATCCATATCGGGGGTCTTTAATTGGCAGTCGCTTACCTGGCCATTTCTGATGGTGTCTAAGACAAGCTTTGGTAGACCCTCCCATCGATCTTACGTACCTGGCCTTCTTAGTGAAATTATGTTTTGATCAGATCATTTGATAATTCAAGCTAACCCACGTCGGCTAGGTAAATCGGTGTGACTGATTTAGGTGCCCCTAGACTAGCTTATCAATGGTCTTTCTTAATCTGACTTAGTGAAGTTAGTAGGAGGACCATGATTAGCTAGTTCCTTTGACACTCTTCAAATTAAATTAATTAAATCTTCTAAAATTATTAGATATTTAAAATAAAATAGTTATGATGATAACTAGATCGTAGCCTCCCATTAAGTGGATGATAATGGGTTCATTAGTTGGATAATCATTGGAGGCCCAAATGCCTAGTGCTTATCAACTAATAGAATTGTCATTTGTAATATGATTTCTTGGCCATGTCTCTCAGAATACTAATTAGGTTAACCAACCAAAGTTGGGCTTAATCAATCATTGGTTAGATGGACCAAGTATGGTCATGTTAATGGTTGGACCTAACCAAACCTTTTTAGTAGTGGCCAGAGCCTACTAATTAGGAACTGGGGCAAAATTAAAATACTATAAATTATTTAGAAAAATAATTGATTATTGTTGACATAGAATCTGGTTGATATCAGAATGGGCTAGAGCAGAAGAAGATGAGGTTGCAGCCAGTGACATGCAAGACAAGTCCTAACTGGAGTTAAGGGATGGCTCCGGTAGGACCCTCTGATAGTCAAGTCAGCTCTTCTCACTAATAGAAATGGAGCACTCAGAGAATTAAAGCAGAGTTTAGAGTTTAGAGGAAAAACATATCTAGAGGGTCCCTTATATAGGCAAAGCTCGTAACAAACTAATGATGATAGAAGTAAGTGCCTGATAGTAGGCCATTCGGGGCCATATGGAGTTTGTTATAGGGGATGGTGTCCATTATCGTGATGTGCCAGTCAGTTGGAATTTAATAATCAAAGTTTAGATGGAATAGACATTGGCAGTAAAGAGCTTCAAATCATGACAATCCTAGAGCAGTACAGACTTCTCTAAGGTCGTTTGCATATAGGTTGGTTCATATTGAGTCAGAAACTGAATTTGTGAAGATGATGAGGACCTTCAAGGTGACCATAAGGAGTTCAATTGGAAGGGATCCTTTGGGTGACTTGGAAGGAGCTCAGTTGGAAGGACCTCATTTGGCAACTAAGTGGAAGTTTGATCGGAGATTTCATGATGGCCTGCATGAATAATTTGGAGATGAGGTCCTGTCATCTATTCTGACTTGCACACTCAAGATTCCAGATTCAATAGAGCCAAGATCTACCACTCTTAGTGAGGTGTAGGAGTTCGTCTAGGGAATGCTCTACCAGTCTATGATTCTTAGATGACCGCTTTCACTATTTAAGCTCATCCAAAAAGAGTTCAACTGGGGTTAGAAGCCTATGGAGGAATTCGGCTACCTTTATAGTTTGTTGCCAAATAGAGTCAGACCGATTGGGTTCTACTACTTAAGCTTTACTATTAAGTGGAAAATAATCATTTTTACTATTCAAGCTCGTTCGAGTGAGGGCTATAATGCTTTGTGGGCTCTAGGATTTTCTTGTGCAATCTAGAAGATCAACTAGCAGGTTGAAGATCGACCATCATGGAACTACCTTGGGACTAGGTACCAGGTCGAACTTCAGTAGGAGTGGGTTCAACCCCAGTAATAGTCCTACAACCAAGTTCAAAGTTCGAAGAAAGGGAGTATAAAGAATGGCAACTACCGAAGTTCTATTCTGATTTCCCGCACTCATTGGATGTAAAGTTTTGGCATTTATTGCACTAGCGCTGAAACTTCTTCAATACAAGATGACCCAAAAAGACAATTTGTCGAAACCCTCATCGAAGCTCTGCCCAAGGTATGGTACAATTAAGGATCTATCAGCTATTAGTCCTGTGCCATTATGAGTAGGGAACGGGTCAAATGAAGATCGATCGGAGAAGACCTGCAATCATAATTGCCTTAAGCTCTCCGAGATATTTAAGCCCACCTTCTTCCAATAGGACTTCATTCCACCTAAGTGCTTATCCTTCTTTCTCTAGTTTCCATCTTCTGCTTGAGAGTTCAGGCTTCTTATTGAAGGAAAAATCATGTTTTCCACTGCAGGATCATGTAGATCTGAGATAATTTTTTTAAAAAATTTTTAAATGATCTGATTAGATCTAAGAGTTCTCAGATTTGATCATGGTGATCTAATATTAAAAATTAAAATAAAAATTAAATCAAATTTAATTTCATACCTTGTTTGGGTAATCTGATTATCCTGCGATGATTTTGATGTTTCCTAAGGTTCTAGAAGGAGCCATGTATGCGCTTGGTCTCTATCAGTATCCACTCAGAAAGGATCTAGATATCTTCTCCTCAAAAATCTTTCCTCCAAAGATCAGATCTAAATCTGATCTAGATGTCCTTCAAAAAAATTTCTAAAGGCAGCGTGTCCGTCTCATGAACACTATCGTATAGATGCTAAACTCTTCACAAATTTGATTGGATCTTCCTCTTGGATTTGTGCCTAACCTTTTAGACATGTAGAAGAGAGGGAAAGAGAGGATAGAGGGGGTGTGGGATATCTGGAATCATAGCTTTTGCGTATGAAAAATATTTCTACGTGAAGAGCCTTGGTGCAAGGTTTCTTATACAAAAGCATAGCGCAAAGTTAGAGTCCCTCTTTGACTAAAATCCTCATTTTTTTGACCATTGGGACTCTTGGAATTGATCTTCACAAAAATCCCTAGATGCCTTCTGATTTTGATACCAAAAATAAATTTGGAAGGTGGTGGCACGAGTAGATAAGGAAGAGTCCACTATGCCTAGGACTCTTCCCTTAAGAGTTTGATCCAAATCAAACTCCATCAAAACTAAGTCAAGACACTTCTAAAAATCATGAAATTTGGTACACCCAATCTATAATTTGTGCTCTATCACATATCCAAAAATTTATATCAAATAATTTTAAAAAAAATTTCTAGAAGCATCTGATCAGGTGACCCTTAATTCTCTCAAATAGGTCAACTTTTGACCCTAGTCCAATTTGACTATGAATGGATTTAGTTTCTACAATTAATCTGACTTAGACTTATTCCAGTCAAATGAAAATAAATCCATTCAAAATATGAGAATGAGTAAAATCAAATTTGACTTGACTGTGATGAATTAGAAAAATTTTAGAAGGAGAAAGTTAGGCTCAATCTTGTGCTAGCATGATTACCTTAAGCCTGATTGGATCTAATCCAAATCAATCGAACTGCGTTAGCTTAATTGATGATATCTAGACCCAAATCCCTATTTGTGTGACCCAGTTAGGTTCAATTCTATATGTTAATGAGATATGTCATGATCTCCATCATCGACATCATCGAAACACCTTTTGATGGAGCAGAATTTTTTTAATCATACAATTAGAATGATTGATCATCAAAATCATTCTAATTGCTCCCAAAATCCACCAATGACACCTAGCAGTATATGGTGGCAACCCATCAAAACTGAAAGTGAACCTCTCGATGTAGTTATCTGTGTGATTGGGTTCTTCTATCTTAAGCCCCAAAATGATTAGGGTTAAGGTGAACTCGTCAAACCCAATGTCCGTCATATGAATTAATCATTCAATTCAAGTCCAATATGAAATCCTAATAGAAACTCTTTCTATCATCTTCACTCTACCATGGCTATAGGCTTAAGGACTCAATCTCATGATTATCATTGGGCTACTCCTCATCTACCGAGGTAGATAGATCCCCTATTGGTGCAATCCAATTCCTACAATGAAGATGCTATAGCCAACATACACTGCAGGGTTCCGAATGGCTAGGAGATCGAGTTATGGTGTAGTCAAACTATAACACCCTCAAGGTAAACTATCGATGCACCTTAGGACAAAGAACCAGATACACCACTACATCATCGAGTCATTCATCAATGAGAAGGTAGATTTTCTTATGACTATTCGAGGTGGTCACGCTCAGTGCCCTCATTCTCTAATAAGTACCTATAATTTTGCTTCGGTGTCTCCACATCATAGACTCAAAACACATCTATCCTAAGAAAGTGATCGTACACCAACCTTCCAAATCGGTCAACATCCATGTGTTCAATCTATGGTCGGAAGCATTTTATGAGTTAATTATGAAAATTCATGTTCTAAATTTTCAATTCTTGAAAATATGAATTTTCATTACTATTAATTCAAAGGATGTATCATAGACATTTTTAAATACACACTATGATAGAAAAATAATTTTCTTATTAATTTATAATTAAAATTATAAAATTATTCTTAGAAGTGTATTACAAGTGACAACCAATCTAGCTTCTAGGCCACACATCTAACAAACTTTCACTTGACCTAAAGCCAATTGGCTATAAATCTAAGTCCCATCTTCTCAAGGTGGGCTTCAATCTTCCGCTGGCTCAATGATTTTGTCAGTGGGTCAACCGCATTATCTATAGTGTTGACTCTCTTAACCTCGACGTATCCCTTCTCAAGATAATCATGGATAAGATGGTATCGCTGCTCCATGTGCTTGAATTTTTGGTGAGTCCTCGACTCCTTAGCTAGGGCTATGGTGTCATTGTTATCGCAGTACAGAGAGACGATATCTGATGGCATTACTCTAAGCTCTACGGTGAACTTTTTGTACCAGAATGCCTTCTTTGCAGCTTTCGACATAGCGATGTACTCTACTTCCATGGTAGAATCTGCTATTACCGTCTGCTTGAAATTTTTTTAGCTAACAACACCACCATTACAAATAAATAGACTTTCAGATATCGATTTTTGATCATCTATATCGAACATAAAATCCAAATTTGTATACCTCTGGACTCGGAGTTCTCCGTTATCAAAGACTAAAAATATATCCTTAGTCCTTCGCAAGTACTTAAGGATACTTTCACAGAAGTCCAGTACTCTTCACCTAGATTTGACTGATATCTGCTCATGACACTCACAGCATGGGCAATATCAGGTCGCATACAAAGCATGGTTTACATGAAGCTCCCTATTGTCGAAGCATAAGGGATCTTGCTCATGCATTCAATCTCCTTTGGTGTGTTCGGACACATCTTCTTGGAGAGATAAATGCCATGTTTGAAGGGCACCAATCCCCTCTTAGAGTTTTCCATGCTAAACCTTTTTGGCACCTCCTCTATGTACATCTTCTGTGACAGACCCAGCATCCTATTTGCTCTATCTCTATAGATCTTAATTTCGAGAATAAAGGATGCTTCTCCTAGGTCTATCATGAAGAATTCTTTAGACAATCACATTTTGACTATGGTCAACATGAAAATATCATTTTCAATAAGGAGGATGTCATTGTTAGATATATATGCCCTAGAAGCCAGAATTGGCTGACAATTGTAATACACTTCTAGGGGCAAAATTATAATTTTGACTATAATCAATAAAATGGGTTATTTTCTATCACATATGTGTATTTAGTGTCTGTGATACATTCTTTGAGTTAATGGTAATGATAATTCATATTTTCAAGAGTTGAAAATTTAAGACATGAATAATCATTATTAACTCATAAAATGCTCTCGACCATAGGATCATCACGAGGATGGTGATTGATCCGGAAGGTTGGTGTACAATCGCTTCTCTTTAGTAGATGAGTCTTGAGTCTATGGTGTGGAGACACCAAAGTGAGAGTATAGGTACTCGTTAGAGAATGAGGGCACTGAGCGTGACCACCTCGAGTAGTCATTAGGAAGTCTACCTTCTCGTCAATGACTGACTCGATGCTGTAGTGGTGTGTCTGGTTCTTTGACCTGAGGTGCATCGGCAGTTCACCTTGAGGGTGTTATAGTTTGACTACACCATAACTCGATCTCCTAGCCATATGGAATCCTGAGGTGTATGTTGGCTATAGCATGTTCATTGTAGGAACTGGATTGCATCAAGATGGAATCTATCTACCTCGGTGGTAGAGGAGCAGCCCTATGATGATCATGAGAATCAAGTCCAGAAGCCCATGGCCATGGTAGAGTGAAATAATAGAAAGAGTTTCTATTTAGGTTTTCACATCGGACTTGAATCGAATGATTACATCATATGACAGAAACTAGGGTTTGACGAGTTCACCTTAACCCTAATCTGATCGGGGCTCAAGATAGAAGAACTTAATCACACAGGTAGCTGCACCAAGAGGTTCGCATTCAGCTCTGATGGGTTGCCACCATATACTGCTAGGTGTCACTGGTGGATTTTGGGAGCAATTAGAATGATTTAGATGATCGATCATTCTAGCTATTCGAATCAGAAGAGTTCTGATCCATCGAAAGGAGTTTCGATGATGTCGATGATAGAGATCATGACATATCCCATTACCATATAGAACTGAACCTAACTGGGTCACACAAACAAGGGTTTGAATCTGGTGATCATCAATTGAACTGATCCAGTTCAATTGATCTGAATGAGATTCAATTAGGTTCAAGGAAATCGTGCTAGCACTCGATTGAACCTAACGTTCTTCTTTTACTATCATAAATAGTTGTCCTGACTGAGCCAAAGGAGTTTGTGCTCGATCAGAGGCCTTCACTTGGTCTGACTGGAGCCTGTCCAGATTCAGAAAAGGGTTGTCTTATTTTGTAAGACAATACCTGCCATTTTTGGTCACCTGCCATTTCTTGTCCTTTGACTTTGGTCAAAAGTTGACCTTTGACTGGTCAAATGTTGACCATTGACACTTTGACTTCTGATCCATATGTCATGCACCTATTGGAGAGCTGGTGGGGGCTTGTTCCCCTGCCAGAACCTGGCAAGGAGGAGGGTGCACGCCAAGCCCTTGAGGCGCCAGGAGTTCCTTGTTGGATAGGGACTCCATCTCCTTATTGGATTCTGATTAGACTCCTCCTAAGAACCAACTTTGACTGGTCTTAGGCACCATCTAAGGATGAATCCAAGGGACTCTATTCCAACCAATCAGATTTAGATCTGATTTCACAAAGGGTTGTGATTGGTTGGGATGAAGAGGAGTTGGATCACGCATAGTCTATAAATAAGACCCTGCGCCCAACTTAAGGAGTATCTCAAATAAGAATAATTCTCTATGCCCCAAGGCTGCCTCTCTTCCTCCTTCTCCATGCCATAAGTTCATCTTCTCCCCTCTCCTCTCCACGTCCAAAAGAAGTTTTGGATCTTCAGTTGGTGCAATCTAGGATGAGAGAAAGGCGATCAGAAAGCTAGAAGGCTGCGCTGCTGCAAAGGACGACTGCTGATCTTCGAAAGCTATTTTGAAGATCCTCCAGATCAGATTCAGATCTAATTTTTGGAGACATGATAGAGAAGAAGAGGATCTCCAGATCCAACCCTAAGTGGATACCGGTAGAGGCCAGGCACTTGCGTGGCTAGATCCAGAACCTTCCGCTGCTTATCAGGATCATCAACAGGGTAATAGGATTACCCTACATCAAGGTAAATTAAATTTAATTTAATTTATCTATATTTTATTTTAATTATTAAAATAATAAAAATTAGATCTAAAATATTCTAGATCTGATTCAGATCAAAGAGAAAATT
This sequence comes from Cocos nucifera, assembly GCA_006176705.1. NCBI lineage: Eukaryota > Viridiplantae > Streptophyta > Magnoliopsida > Arecales > Arecaceae > Cocos > Cocos nucifera. The sequence goes on along the minus strand of QRFJ01000975.1, from coordinate 382,317 downwards.
TTTGAAATATATCTCTTGATCCGATCAGATCTGAACGAACCTGGACCGGGAAAATCAGGATTTTCCCTTCAACTGGTATCAGAGCCAAGGTTCTAAAGTGTTTAGATCTAATTTTAAATTTATTTTAATTAAAAAATAAGTGATTTCAGATGTCACATGAGATGTGATCAGATCTGAAATCAAAAAAATTAAAATTAAATGATTTGGATCTAAGATTAGAAAATATGCATGACTAGTTCTAAAATAGAATAGTTCTATAGAATAGTCTTGCATGTTTTTAATTTAATTTGATTAAATCATATTTTAGATCTATTTATTTACTATTTTTTGATATTATAATTATTATAATAACATCTAAAAAATAGCAAATAAAAATTATTTAATTTTAAACATCATATGAGATATGATTGATGCATGTCTAGACTAGTTGTAGAATAGTTCTACATAGTTGTCTAGATTAGAATTTATTTTGATAAGATCAATTTAAATCTAATTTTTTAGATTATTATGAGATAATTTAGATCTAAAAATATGCATGATTCGATACATGAGATGTATGCAAAATATGCCATGATTAGATCTAATTTGTATATGAGATATATGATATAGATCTAAAACTGTTTTGTAGTATTACATGTTCCTGATTAAGGCGTTCCTCTTGGCCGTCCGATCATAAGAATGAAGAAGGGTTTAAAGGCCCTCTCTTCCCATTCCGATGGGGTGTTCTTATGATGTGTAGGGGTGCTGCGCGTTCGTCCTTAATCAGAAATCCAAAACTTACTTTCTGCAAAACCCTAGATCCTGAAACCCTAGGATTTATTGTGCATATTTTATTTATGAACCCTACTTAATTAAGAATTAAGATTATGGAATATTAATTAGGTCTAAAATTGAGAATTTCAGATCTAAGACATATTCATAATACTGGGTTCGGGCTTGGGTAGCTCAATTAGGTCTAAGCGGTTGATCAAACCGAATCAAGAGTTGGTTAGATGGGATCAACAATGCTTAAATTGACCAGCCTAATAGGATTAAGTCTGGGTCAAGATCGAGTCACGATCAAGCAAGACCTAATTAGGCTCAGAGGTTAGAGTCTGGATTGTAGGCTAACCCAATTGGTTCTGACTCAACAATTTGGTGTCTAAGGTAAGTTTGGCACATACGACCGACTGGTTTTTAATTGGAAGCTACTCGACCTGAATGCGTTCTTGTACGAGTTAATGGCATATTCCCTTCCACCGGTCTCACTTACCTGGCCATATCTGTTGACTCAGTTCTGATTTGAGGTGGTCAATAATCCGAGCTAACCCATGCCACTAGGTTAGTCATAATTGTTATGACTATGACAAGTCTAGTTTAATGAGACCTGAATTCAATTCTCCTCTAAGAAAAGATTAAGTCTGAGGTCTTCCACCATTGTAGATGTGCGGGACCCTTCCTCGGGGTTGATTGTTCTCAGCTGGATACAGCGGCTTAATTGCATCGAGAAGATGCAACCATGTCTATTAGGCATTGTATGCTATGGGCTAGAGGATGAGTTGGGCTTAATATTTCGGATACGGTGAGAGACTCAATTAGGAATCTAGTCTATGCCAATGGTGGGTCTGACTAAACTAAGGAGTGGATCAATATTTCAGATATGGTGAGATTTATGAATTAGAGATCAAGTTTGGGTGCACCACGATTAGAGAATCATTGAACAAGAGTTGTTCACTCATTGGCTAACCCATCACCAATAACAATTAGGTGAGGTGATGAGTCAATTGGTGAGACTGCACCACCCACTAAAAATCATTAATCATGGAGATTTTTGCATCTCTGCAGAGGAAGTGTAGGGATCCAAGAAAATAGTAAGAGCTAATTTATTTAAAAATAAAATCTCTAAACAAATTGGTCAAGTCATAATTATAGTATCTAACTAGAATCTTTGACTCTCTACAAAAAAATGTCTGCATCCAATCCATTAGCACGTATCCTAGACAAACATAGACTGACCGAACCCAATTATAAAGATTGGCTCAGGAACTACAAAATTATTTTGGGTTTCAAGAAGTTAACCCATGTATTGGATCAAGAGCCTCCCACCTTATCAGCCCGTCCATCTGCTGAACAGAGAGCGTCTCTAGAAAAATGGATAGACAAAGATAATAAGGCCAGATATTACATATTGGGCTCCATGTCTGATGAACTCCAGTGCCAACATGAAGATATCAGGACTGCTCGTCAAATATTGGCTCACCTGTAAGAGATGTTCGGTGAGTAGAGTCACGCAGCCAAGTATCAAGTCACGAAATGACTTTTAAGGCTAAGATGCATGATGGGCAGTCAGTCCAAGATCACTGTCTGATGATGATCAAGGACTTGGAAGAGCTTGAGAAGCTCGGTGTGAAGTTAGACTTGGATCTACAGAATGATGTTATTCTATAATCCTTGACTGATGCATATGGGCAATTCATCATGAATTACCACATGCATAAACTTCAAAATTTTTTGACCGAATTAATGAACATGCTGGTCACCGCTGAGCTTTCTATGAAAGGTTCTAAAGGCTCAGTTTTTGCTATGGAATAGACTTCTTCCAAAAGAAAGGGTTCAGAAAAGAAAAAAAAGTCGGCGAAAAAGCAGAAGGTGGAAGGAGGAAAGAAGAAGAAGGCAGAGCCGGAGAAGAAGGCCACTGTCAAAGAAAAGTATTTTCATTGCAACAGCAACGACCACTAGAAGTGGAACTGCCATACTTACCTGACCACCCTGAAGAATAGGATGGAAGATCCTTCTGGGAGGTATGCTCATTATTGAGTCTAACCTTATGGTTTCTTCTGCATCCAGTTGGGTGCCTGACTCTGGTTCTAGTGCTCATCTATGTACTTCCATGCAGAGTCTTGAGGATAGCAGGAGGCTGAGGGATGGAGACATGATCCTACACGTCGAAATGGAGCAAGAGTTTCTACAGTAGCAGTGGGAACATACCCTCTTTGATTACCATCTGGTTTAGACTTAGTTTTGAAAGACTGTTATTATGTGCCTGCAGCTAGCAGGAATTTGATTTTTGTTTCATGCTTAGCATTAGAAGGCTATGCGACTACCCTCTTTAAGGACCATTATAACATTCTTTATAAAAGAAATAAAATTGCAAATGGTTTCCTTATTAATGGTCTTTATCAGCTACATATTGATGTATCTATTCTAACTATCGAGCAAAACGTGAATGCCAAATAACCTAGGGATAGTCCAAATGATAGGTATCTATGGCACCTGAGATTAGGTCATATAACAAAAGATACGATCAACAAATTGAAGAAAAATGGACTATTGAGTTCGTTGACTTTCTAGTCATATCCAACTTGTGAATCTTATCTTCAAGGCAAAATGACTAAACTCCCTTTTGTAGGACATAGGGAAAGGGCCATAGATCTCCTTGCCTTAGTACATACTGATGTGTGTGGCCCATTTGATGTGCCGGTGATAAGTAGTAAAAATATACTAATAAAAGTATTAAATTATTAAAATAAATTAAAATATTTTATTAAAAATTGATACTTTTATTAATCTTATGTAGGAAAGAAGGCTACCAATGTGAAGATCTCATTTTTCTGATTCAGATGAAATAAATTTCAGGCAAAACGGACTTCAAACGAGCCCAGAATCGAATTTCAAAAAAAAAAAAAAAAAAAAACCGCTGACGCAACGCTGACGTCAGCATTTTTCGCGGCGTACGGTGGACCAACCGAAGGGTATTTCAGGAATTTCACAGACGGAGGCGCGCTCTGATTGGTTGAAGAACGCGGCGGTCCACGCAACACCGGGCTCGCGCACGGTCCACGGAGGGCAATTTGGGAATTCTGGCTGATCCAACGGGCGGTTTTCACTGAATCTTGATCGGACGGACGAGAAGAAGGTGCTGATGGACGGCATCCGCAGCTCCCGATCGAGATCCAACGGCCGAGATTCATCCCGACTGAAACTAAAGGTCTGAAGGCTGATTTCAACGAGATCGGACGGCCCAGATTCAATCCATTGGATGATCCAACGGCTGATATTAAATCCGACTTGATCTGGGTTATTTTAACGAGTTTTTGAGTAGTTTTTGGACCGTTTGATCAACATCGCACGGCCAGAATTATTCAGATCATAGTTTGAATTGTTTTAGGAGTCTAAAATCGAGTTTTGGATGGATTTTGGAGACTTCATCTATAAAAAGCCCTGTTGCCGTGAAAAAAAAAAAAAAAAAAAAGAAAAAGGGAAAAACAGAAAAAAAGAAAATGAGTTAGAGAAAGAAAAACAGGGAAGAAAGGAGAATCAGAGAGAAAAGAGAGAGAGACGGGAAGAAGGAAAAGAAAGAAAGAGAGAGAGGAAGAAAGAGAGAGGAGATATCAAGGAGCCTCTTCTTCTTCACCAAGTTCTCCGCATCAAGAGCAACAGATAATCAATTTCAGCAATCAAACAGTCTAATTTCTTCATGCTTTTTATTTTATTTACTGTTTTTAAATTTGTTATCATGAACTAAATTTTATTTTACTAAGGCTAAGGTGTAGCCACTCTTTTGATGCAATATTCAGTATAATTTATTTTTAAATTTTATTCATGAGGAGTATATAAATCTGATCTTAATGCTTTTAGATTACTGGCCATCTTCTAATTGATCTGATGAACATAGATGTTACGGACCAAGTACATCTATGTTAATGCTTCTTGATTATATACCTTGTATTATGAATCAAATTAGAATTCATATGCATGCGGAAATTTTAGTGCGCTTTGGACGCAGCGTATTTTAATTAGAGGGTTTCACAAAACCTAATGCATTAATATTTATTTAAATTACACTTGGATCAAAGGGTAATTAATAAATATTAATAGATTTGCTATGCCTGGACCAAAGGGTAGTGAATAAATTAGGAGACTCCACCGTCACATGAAATAAAATTAATCTAAAAACCTGAATATCGTATTGATTGAGTTGGTGAACCGATTGCCTTAGTAATCCATTGCTCTTGAATTTAAAACCCTCAATAATTTACACTCTCTCTATTTAATAAAAAAAAATTTAATTATTTTAATTATTTTTTTTTAATTTTTTTTTTTATTCTCATAAATCGATCTTCTAAATAAAGCATAGGAAAGAGCTTTTCAGTACTTGTTTTCCAATCCTCTAGGGACGATACTCTACTCATTCACTTTATTACTTGATCGACTGGTGCACTTGCCATAGCTATAAATTAGCACGCATCAAGTTTTTGGCGCCGTTGCCGGGGATTGAGTTTAAAACAATATTGAAATTTTGATCCTAGCTTTACTTTAGAAATTTATTTTTAATTTTATTATTTAAAAAAAAAAAAAAAAAAATTTGTTCATTGCATGACACGTACTGGACATAGTAACTTACTACCTTTAGATCCAGAAATTGAAAGAACTATTAGAAGACTACAACAAGAGAGAAACATGGCAGCTGAAGATCCTAACGACATCAATCTAGGATTGGATATGGCGACTGAAGGACAGCATGAAGCTATTCGACCAGTATATCGATCCATTAAATGATTATATTCACACCATCTGTAGCCGATGCAGCTTCGAGCATCAGGAGACCGCCTGTACGAGCAAACAACTTCGAAATAAAACCGGCGATGATCCAGATGATTCAATCAACTGTCCAATTCAGTGGACACGTGCATGATGATCCGAATGCCCATATTTCTAATTTTCTTGAACTTTGCGATACTTTTAAAATTAATGGGGTGTCGGATGATGCTATTAGATTAAGGTTATTTCCTTTCTCTTTACGGGATAAAGCTAAAAATTGGCTTCATTCTCTTCCGGCAGGTTCTATCACAACTTGGGATGTCCTAGCCCAAAAATTTTTAGCCAAGTACTTTCCACCTTCCAAGACTGCTAAGATGCGCAACGATATCACTTCCTTTATGCAGATGGACATGGAGACACTATATGAGGCTTGGGAACGTTTCAAGGAATTATTGAGGAGATGTCCACATCATCAACTACCCGTATGGCTTCAGGTACAAACTTTCTATAATGGTTTATCTCCTACTAATCGTTCTATGATTGATGCAGCAGCAGGAGGAACCATTAACCGAAAAACAGAGGAAGAAGCATTCGATCTAATCGATGAGATGGCATCAAATAGCTATCAATGGCAGACAGAGCGCATGATGCCAAAAAGACTAGCAGCTGTGCAGGGAGTAGATTGCGTGCCAACCTTACTAGCTGAAATTGCAGCCCTCAGAGCCGAAGTCAACAACTTAAAGGGAACAGCTATGCATGTTCAGAGCATTACTTGTGATCTGTGTGGAGGAGGACATGATACGAATAATTGCCAGACAGGTAATCCTTTTGCTAAAACAACTGAAACAGCTAATTATATTGGTAATTTTTTCAGGCCGCAACAAAACAATCCCTACTCCAACACATACAATCAAGGGTGGAGACAGCATCCAAATTTCTCATGGAGCAATCAAAATGCAGCACAACAGCCACCCCCGGGATTCCAAGTACCTGAAAAGAAGTCTAACATGGAAGAGCTAATGGTCAAATTCATACAAAACCAAGAAGCAACTTATAAAAAATTTGGAAGTCAAACTTAGGCAGGACCAAACAGCAGCAATTCGAAACTTGGAGATGCAAATAGGTCAAATGGCTAAGATAATCTCCGAGAGACCTCAAGGATCCTTGCCAAGCAATACGGAGACAAATCCAAGGGAGCAAGTCAATGCTATCACCCTAAGAAGTGGTACAAAGCTGGAGGAGCCACATCAGAAGAATGAGACCGAAGAGCCAACTACAAATAAAGAACCATCAACTCAAACTCGTCAGTCACCAAAACAACCAGCAGATGGATGGTCTCCAGGTATACGGTTTGCTGATCCAAATGTGAAGCCCTACGTGCCGCCACTGCCATTCCCAGAAAGACAAATGCAGCATCCAGATAAGGAATTTTCTAACTTTTTCAAAATTTTAAAGAATTTACATATTAATATTTCCTTTTGTAGATGCTATTACTCAAATGCCCAGGTATGCCAAGTTTCTCAAAGAAATCTTAACAAATAAGAAAAAGCTGAAAGAGCATGAGAGAATAAATTTGAATGAAGAATGCTCAGCAATACTTCAAAATAAATTACCACAGAAGCTAAAAGATCCAGGGAGTTTTACTATCCCTTGCATTATTGGTGATTGTAGTTTTGATAAAGTTTTATGTGATTTAGGAGCAAGCATTAACCTCATGCCTTTTTCTATTTTCAAAAAGCTGGGTCTAGGAGAACCAAAGCCTACCACTATTACTCTTCAATTAGCCGACAGATCCATTAAATATCCAAAAGGTATAGTGGAGGATGTCTTGGTAAAGGTAAACAAGTTTATTTTCCCTGTTGATTTTATTGTTCTTGATATGAAAGAAGATTATGATGTACCCCTTATTTTAGGGAGACCCTTTTTAGCTACTGGAGGAGCTTTAATAGATATTCAACAAGGAAAAATTAATTCTTAGAGTCCAAGATGAACAAGTTACTTTTAATGTTTTTAAAGATATTAAACATCCTGATAATCAAACTTGTTTTCTAATTGACATTATTGACAATCCATTATATGAGAATTCTGTAGAAAATAAGTTTGAGACTATAAAAGCAAGCAATGTCAAATTGAAAGAGGATTCGATCAAACATGAAAGTATTCCAATTGAAGTGGCACCAGATTGATCCACTTTAGAATTCAAAGAAAGTCAAGCTGAAGACTATAAATCAGAACTACTAGATAGGTTGTTTCTTTTCTTTTTAGTTTGGATCATTTTTTTTATTTTTTTTTAGTAATTTGTTGTTGCACTTTTAACGTGCTCGCTGGTGTTAACTTTGTCAATTTTACTATAAAATCAATGAGAACTCAAGCAAAATTTAAAGCTCCAAAGAACCAAATTGAGCCAAATACACTGGTGTTATTCTTTCCATTCCTTTATTTTTCTTCTCTCCTTTTAAAATAATATAGAATAAATATACAAAAAATAAAAATAATTATAAAATAAAAAAAAATTATGTGTCGAGAAGAAAATCCTTGAGCAAAGATAAACTAGATAATATTAAAGTAAAAGATAGAATTATGCTAACACTAAAGTAAGAGTTAAAGAAGTAGATTATTTGGTCAAACTTTTAACAAGCACGCCTACTAACATTGGTCATTAAAAGATTATTAGCACCTTCTAACTTGCACCAATGCACACTAACAAGGCAAAGTTATTGTAGTGATTATAGGCCAATCGAAGATTCAATTATCACTGAAAATTGGTAATTAATTATACATTCTAATCAAAGAAACTTGAATTTAAGGAAAGAGCTACCCCCTATAAATAAAGTGCAAAAGACAGACCTTATGTGGATGCCCAAAGCCTAGTAAATGGGTCTCTGCCCTAGATCAAGTGTGGAAATTCAGTTAAAACGCGGTAAAGGGATTTGAAGGCCATGATGCTCCAGCCAAAAAAAAAAAAAAAAAAAAAAAAAAAAAAAAAAAAGGCAGTGTGAAAGCTACCTAATTCCTGATATAAAATTGAGAATGTATAGAAAATGTGACCAAAAGAAGTGATAGAGAGGAACTTTGTTCTTCGTGTTTAATACTGAATATGCCTAAAGTTGGTCATTCACGAATCATAAGTGCTATATATCTTTGATGTACTCTAAGAAATATTTTTAATTGTATTGAACTATAAAAATTTGCTTCCGAAGCTCAATGCTTATGTTAGCAATTAATATTTCTAAACTTTTTATCTTTAATCCAAGATTTTATCTCTATGATAAATAATTTTATTATAAAATGTATTATAAAAACATTGCTAAGGCATAGCTATAACTCTAAGGGGGTTGCTGTGTCATGTAAGAGAATATACCTAACTAAAAGTATTAATTATTAAATAAATTAAAAATTTATTAAAAAATTGATACTTTTTATTAATCTTATGTAGGAAAATAGGCTACAATGTGAAGATCTCATTTTTCTGATTCAGATGAAACACAATTTCAGGCAAAACGGACTTCAAACGAGCCCAGCAATCAAATTTCAAAAAAAAAAAAAAAAACACCGCTGACGCAACGCTGGACGTCAGCATTTTTCGCGGCGACGGTGGACCAACCGAAGGGTATTTCAGGAATTTCACAGAGAAGGCGCGCTCTGATTGGTTGAAGAACCGCGGCGTCCACGCCACCGGGGCTCGCGCACGTGGTCACGGAGGGCAATTTGGGAATTCTGGCTATCCAGACCGGGCGGTTTTTCACTGAATCTTGATCGGACGGTACGAGAAAGAACCCTACGCGGCTGACCCACAAATGGACCGGCATCGACACGGCTCGGCGCAAGCACGCTCCGTGCCGCAGCGGATCACCCACTCATAGCGCACAGTCCGGATCTGCCCGCAGATGTCCTCCCGGACTGAAATTAAAAGGTCTGAGCTGATCTTCACTCAACGACATCGGGACGGCCAGATTCAATCAATAGATGATCCCACAAGTGAGCAAGCTCCCTTCTCACAGGCCTCGAGTTACGTCTCCCTCGAGTACTGCTCCGCCCTGGTTTTGGACCGTGGTTGGTCGAGAGTCTGTGCCCTGAAGCCCTATCCCACGGCGGACCCGCCAGAGCTATCTCTTAGAACGTCATTAGGTTTATGAATATGATCTTTACGACCAGTCCTAATAACTGCACCCAGTTTTGGCACCTCGCGCACGTCATGTCTTCGCGGAGACACCACACCATTCTCACTCCCCTATCTTAGACACCTACCCCCACGTCCCCAACAACACCTCCATACGCCACGTCCTGACAAAAAAGAAAAAAAAAGAAAAAGGAAAAACATGCGAAAAAAGGAAGAAAGGAGATCAGGAGAGAAGAACAGGAAGAGACGGAAGAGGCTAAGAAAGAAAGACGAAAGAGGAAGAAGAGAGGAGATAAGAGGCTCTTCTTCTTCACCAAGTTCTCCGCAACAAGAGCAACATGATAACTCAATTCCAGCAATCAAACAGTCTAATTTCTTCATGCTTTTTATTTTATTTACTGTTTTTAAATTTGTTATCATGAACTAAATTTTTATTTTACTAAGGCTAAGGTGTAGCCACTCTTTTGATGCAATATTCAGTATAATTTATTTTTAAATTTTATTCATGAAGAGTATATAAATCTGATCTTAATGCTTTTAGATTACTGGCCATCTTCTAATTGATCTGATGAACATAGATGTTACAGACCAAGTACATCTATGTTAATGCTTCTTGATTATATACCTTGTATTTATGAATCAAATTAGAATTCATATGCATGCGGAAATTTTAGTGCGCTTTGGACGCAGCGTATTTTAATTAGAGGGTTTCACAAAATCTAATGCATTAATATTTATTTAAATTACACTGGATCAAAGGGTAATTAATAAATATTAATAGATTTGCTATGCCTGGACCAAAGGGTAGTGAATAAATTAGGAGACTCCACCGTCACATGAAATAAAATTAATCTAAAAACCTGAATATCGTATTGATTGAGTTGGTGAACCGATTGCCTTAGTAATCCATTGCTCTTGAATTTAAAACCTCAATAATTTACACTCTCTCTATTTAATAAAAAAAAATTTAATTATTTTAATTATTTTTTTTAAATTTTTTTTTTTATTCTCATAAATCGATCTTCTAAATAAAGCATAGGAAAGAGCTTTTCAGTACTTATTTTCCAATCCTCTAGGGACGATACTCTACTCATTCACTTTATTACTTGATCGACTGGTGCACTTGCCATAGCTATAAATTAGCACGCATCAGCCGGCTAGAGGCAATTTTGTCTACTTCATTATCCTTACCGATGATCTATCTAGGAATGGATATGTGTATCTTATGACACATAAGTCTGAAGCTTTTGAAAAGTTCAAAGAATTCAGACATGAAGTAGAAAAATAAACTGAAAAATCCATTAAGATTCTTCAATCAAATCGAGGAGGTAAATACCTTAGCTGGAAATTCCTAGGCTATCTCAAGAAAAATGGCATAGTCTCTCAATAGACTCCACCAGGAACACCTCAACTCAATGGAGTTTCAGAATGGAGAAATCGGACTCTATTGGATATGGTCTGATCCAAGATGAGCTTCACAGACCTTCCTAATTTTCTTTGGGGACACTCATTGTTAACTTCAATTTATCTACTGAATAGGGTTCCCTCTAAAATCGTTCCTACCACACCGTATGAGATATGGCATGGTAAGAAACCAAGTCTGAGTCATCTCAGAATTTGGGGTTGTCCGGCTCATGTCAAAAGACAACAAGCGGACAAGTTAGAGTTTAGGTCCTTCAGAGCTCGATTCATAGGATATCCTAAAGAGTCATTAGGATACTATTTCTACATTCCAGAAGACCACAATGTGATTGTGAGTCGACATGCCATCTTTCTTGAAAAATAGTTTATTCAAGATAGCGGCATTGGAAAAGCAGATTAAGCTTGATGAGAAAGTCTCACAAGTACAACGAGCTAAGGACCAATTGGAACCAAATCAGGTTGAGCCAATAAGAACACTACCTCCTCCACCTCGTAGATCGAAAAGAGTTTTCCGTCTCCCTGAAAGATACTTAGGTATTATTTCAGAGGAAGTAGAGGAAATGTTCCTCGTAGGTAATGGTGCTCATGGTGATGATCCCAAAACCTACAATGAGGTGATATCAGATATCGACTCCAAGAAATGGCTAGAGGCAATGCAGTCAGAAATTGACTCGATGCACTCAAACCAAGTCTGGACCTTGGTAGATCCACCAGAAGGTATAGTACCTATTGGGTGTAAATGGATCTTCAAGAGAAAGATTGGTGCAGATGAAAATGTGGAGACATTCAAGGCTAGACTAGTGGCAAAAGGTTATAGTCAATGCGAAGGCATTGACTATCAGGATACCTTTTTCCCAATGGCTATGCTAAAATCCATCCGCACATTGCTTGTCGTTGCAGCCTATTTCGATTATGAAATATGGCAAATGGATGTGAAAATGGCATTCTTAAATGGATATCTTGAGGAAGATATCTATATGGAACAGCCGCTAGGTTTCACATCCAGTGATACTGATCATAAGGTTTGCAAGCTGCAAAGGTCCATATATGGACTTAAGCAAGCATCTCGAAGCTGGAACACTCATTTCAATGATGTGATCAAAATATTTGGTTTCATCAAAAATGAAGAGAAATCGTGTATCTTCAAAAAGATCAGTGGGAGCGCTGTTGTCTTCCTCGTACTGTACGTGGATGACATCCTCCTTATTGGGAATGATATTTCCATGATGATGACAGTCAAATTATGGTTGTCCAAGGAATTCTCCATGAAAGACCTAGGTGAAGCATCCTTTATTCTAGGAATTAAGGTCTATAGGGATAGACCAAATAGGATGCTAGGACTTTCACAGAAGATGTACATAGAGGAAGTACTAAAGAGGTTTAGTATGGAAAACTCTAAGAGGGGATTAATATCCTTCAGACATGGTATTCATCTTTCCAAGAAGATGTGCCCTAGCACACCTGAGGAAATAGAACGCATGAGCAAGATCCCTTATGCTTCTGCAATAGGGAGCCTCATGTATGCCATGCTATGTACACGACCTGATATAGCCCATGCTGTGAGTGTCACAAGCAGATATCAGTCAAATCCAGGTGAAGAATACTGGAACTTCTGTGAAATGTATCCTTAAGTACTTGAGAAGAACTAAGGATATGATGTTGGTATTTTGGTAACGGAGAACTCCAAGTCCAGGGATACACAGACTCGGATTTCATGTCCGATGTAGATGATCGAAAGTCGACATCTGAGGAGTCTGTTTGTGTGCAATGGTGGTGCTGTCAGCTAGAAGAGTTCCAAGCAAACCGTGATAGCAGATTCCACCATGGAAGTAGAATATATTGCTGCATCAGAAGGCTGCGAAGGAAGCATTCTGGTACAAGAAGTTTGCTGTAGAAATTAGAGTAATGCCATCAGATGCCATTCCTCTATACTGCGACAACAATGGCACCATAGCCCTTGCTAAGGAGCCAAGGTCTCACCAAAAATTCAAGCACATTGAGCGGCGATACCACCTCATCCGTCGATTACCTCGAGAAGGGTTACGTCGAGGTCAAGAGAGTCAACTCCACAGACAATGTGGCAGACCCACTTACAAAGCCGTTGGGACCAACAAAAAATTCAAAGCCCACCTTGAGAAGATGGGACTTAGACTTGTAGCCAATTGGCTTTAGGACAAGTGGGAGATTGTTAGATATATGTGCCCTAGAAGCCAGAATTGGCTGACACTTGTAATACACTTCTAGGGGCAAAATTATAATTTTGACTATAATCAATAAAATGGGTTATTTTCTATCACATATGTGTATTTAGTGTCTGTGATACATCCTTTGAGTTAATGGTAATGATAATTCATATTTTCAAGAGTTGAAAATTTAAGACATGAATAATCATTATTAACTCATAAAATGCTCCCGACCATAGGATCATCACGAGGATGGTGATTGATCTGGAAGGTTGGTGTACAATCGCTTCTCTTTAGTAGATGAGTCTTGAGTCTATGGTGTGGAGACACCGGAGCGAGAGTACAGGTACTCGTTAGAGAATGAGGGCACTGAGCGTGACCACCTCGAGTAGTCATTAGGAAGTCTACCTTCTCGTCAATGACTGACTCGATGCTGTAGTAGTGTGTCTGGTTCTTTGACCTGAGGTGCATCGGTAGTTCACCTTGAGGGTGTTATAGTTTGACTACACCATAACTCGGTCTCCTAGCCATACAGGAAACCCTGAGGTGTATGTTGGCTATAGCATGTTCATTGTAGGAATTGGATTGCATCAAGATGGAATCTATCTACCTCGGTGGTAGAGGAGCAGCCCTATGATGATCATGAGAATCAAGTCCAGAAGCCATGGCCATGGCAGAGTGAAATAATAGAAAGAGTTTCTATTTAGATTTTCACATCGGACTTGAATCAAATGATTACATCATATGATAGAAACTAGGGTTTGACGAGTTCACCTTAACCCTAATCTGATCAGGGCTCAAGATAGAAGAACTTAATCACACAGGTAGCTGCACCAAGAGGTTTGCATTCAGCTCTGATGGGTTGCCACCATATACTGCTAGGTGTCACTGGTGGATTTTGGGAGCAATTAGAATGATTTAGATGATCGATCATTCTAGCTGTTCGAATCAGAAGAGTTCTGATCCATCGAAAGGAGTTTCGATGATGTCGATGATAGAGATCATGACATATTCCCATTACCATACAGAACTGAACCTAACTGGTCACACAAATAAGGGTTTGAATCTAGGTGATCATCAATTGAACTAATCCAGTTCAATTGATCTGAATGAGATTCAATTAGGTTCAAGAAAATCGTGCTAGCACTCGATTGAACCTAACGTTCTTCTTTTACTATCATAAATAGTTGTCCTGACTGAGCCAAAGGAGTTTGTGCTCGATCAGAGGCCTTCACTTGGTCTGACTCGAGTCTGTCTAGGTCAGAAAAGGATTGTCTTATTTTGTAAGATAATACCTGCCATTTTTGATCACCTGCCATTTCTCGTCCTTTGACTTTGGTCAAAAGTTGACCTTTGATAGGTCAAATGTTGACCATTGATACTTTGACTTCTGTCCACATGTCATGCAGCTATTGAAAAGCTTGTGGGAGCTTTTCCTCCTACCAGAACCTAGCAAGGAGGAGGGTGCATGCCAAGGGTGGGTGCGCCCAAGCTTGAGGCGCCTAGGAGTCCCTATTGGACAGGGACTCCATCTCCTTATTGGATTCTGATTAGACTCCTCCTAAGAACCAACTTTGACTGGTCTTAGGCACCATCTAAGGATGAATCCAAGGGATTCTATTTCCATCAATCAGATTTAGATCTGATTTCACAAAGGGTTGTGATTGGTTGGGATGAAGAGGAGTTGGATCACGCATAGTCTATAAATAAGACCCTGCGCCCAACTCAAGGAGTATCTCATAAGAACAATTCTCTATGCCCCAAGGCTGCCTCTCTCTTCCTCCTCCATGCCAAGTTCATCTTCTCCCTCTCCTCTCCACATCCAAAGAAGTTTGGGATCTCAGTTGGTGCAATCTAAGTGAGAGAAAGGTGACAAAAAACTAGAAGGCTGCGCTGCTGCAAAGGACAACCGCTGATCTTCGAAAGCTATTTTGAAAATCCTCCAAATAAGATTCAGATCTAATTTTTGGAGACGTGATAGAGAAGAAGAGAATTTCTAGATCCAGTTTGATTGGATATCGATAGAGATCAGGCACATGCATGGCTAGATCCAGAACCTTCTGCTGCTTACAGGATCATCAATGGATAATAGGGTTACCCTACATCAAGATAAATTAAATCTGATTTAATTTTTTTATATTTTATTTTAATTATTAAAATAATAAAAATTAGATCTAAAATATTCCAGATCTGATTTGGATGAAAGAGAAAAGTTTTTGAAATATATCTCTTGATCCGATCAGATCTGAATGAACCTAATCCGGGAAAACAAGATTTTCTTTCAGTCATCCACATACAATACGAGAAAAACAACAGTGCTTCCACTGATCTTTTTAAAAATATAGGGCTCCTCCTCATTCTTGATGAATCCAAATGATTTGATCACATTATTAAAATGAGCATTCCAGCTCTGAAATGCTTGCTTAAGTCCATTTATGGACCTTTGCAGCTTACAAACCTTGTGATCAGTATCATAGGATGTGAAACCTAGTGGCTATTCCATATAGATATCTTCCTCAAGATATCTATTTAAGAATGCCATTTTTACATCCATCTATTAAATTTCATAGTTGAAATAGGATGCAAAAGCAAGCAATGTGCGGATGGATTTGAGCATGGCTATTGGCAAAAAAGTATCCTGATAGTCAATGCCTTCGTGCTGACTATATCCTTTCACTACGAGCCTTGCTTTGATTGTCTCTATATTTCCATCAGCATCTATCTTTTTCTTGAAGATTCATTTACACCCAATAGGTAATATACCTTTAGGTGGATCTAACAAGGTTAAGACTTGGTTCGAGCGTATTGGGTCAATCTCTGACTTCATTGCCTCTAACCATTTCTTGGAGTCGATATCTGATATTGCCTCATCATAAGTTTTGAAATCATCACCATGAACCTCCTTTCCTATGAGGAACATTTTCTCTACGTCCTCTAAAATAGTACCTAAGTACCTTTCAGGAGAACGAAAAATTCTTTTTGATCTACGAGGTGGATGAGGTAATGATTGGATTGGCTCAATCTGATTGGGTTCCATAGGTTCCTTGGCTCAAGGCTCTTGGGAGACTTTCTTCTCAAGCCTAATCTATTTTTTGATGCCACCATCTTGAATAAACTATTTTTTTAGGAAGATGGCATGTTGACTTACAATCATATTATTGAAGAAAAAACTTATTTTTTCGACATAGGATCGTTTAGATTTGATTAGATCTGAAGAAATATTTTAATTTTTTTTTTCTAAAATTCTAATCAGATCTAAAAATTCTTGGATCTAATTATATAGATTTGATATTAAAAGTTAAAAATAAAATTAAATCAGATTTAATTTCAAGTACCTAATTTGGTAATATAATTATCCTACGATGATCCTATTGATTTCTGAGGTTCTGGAAGGAGCCACGCATGTGCCTGGTCTCTACCAGTATCCACTTAGACAAGATCTGAACAACTTCTCCTAATGAATCACTCCTTCAAAAATTAGATCTGGATCTAATTTGAAAAGCCTTCAAAATGACTTCTGAGGGCGGCCTGTTCATCTCACGAACACCATCACGTAGATGCTGAATCTTGTGCCAAAAATCTTAGAACTTCAACTCAGATTTGTGCCTAACTTTTTAGACATGTAGAAGAGAGGGAGAGAGAGGATAGAGGGGGTGTGGATATCAGAGAAAAAGCTTCTTTGGGTGTGGAGAAAATAAATTACATTGAGGGAATTTTGTGAGAAGAGTACTTACGCTAGACATAGTGCCATAAAGAGTTCCTTTTAATCAAAAACCTTATTAATTCGACTATTAGGACTCGTGAACCTGATCTCCATGAAAATCCCCAAATCTCATCTTGTTTTATTGCCAAAAATCTATCTAGAAGGTGGCAGCATGAAAGGATAAGGAAGAGTCCATGTGCGTCTAGGACTCTTTCCTTAAGAGTTTGATCCAAATCAAACTCTATCAAAATCTAGTCTAGGCACCTCCAAAAATCACAAAATTTTGCATACCCAAAGTAAAACTTGTGTTCTATCACATAACCAAAAATTAGAATAAAATAATTTCAAAAAGAATTTCTAAAATTCTCTGAACATATGACCCTCAATTCTCTCAATTGGGTCAAGTATTGACCCTAGTCCAATTGCACTAGAATTGAATTTAATTTTTATAATTAATCTGACCTAGACTTTTTTCAGTTAGATGAAAATAAACTCATTTAAGATACAAGAATGAGTCAAATCAAATTTTATGTGATTGCGATGAATCAAAAAAATTACAGAAGAAGAAAGTCAAGCTCAATCATGTACTAGCATGATTACCTTGAACCTGATTGAATCTAATCCAAATCAATTGAACTCGGTTAACTCAATTGATGACATCTATGTTGAAAATATATTCTAAAGTCAATCGTCAGTCTGTTGATGATTGTACTACTTATTATACTTGTATATGAATTATTAATTAATAAAAGTAATTTTAACATTTTTCATCATAAATTCTGTTATCTTCTATTGAACTCCTGTGTTGTGATAAAGTCCTTAGGACTATCTAGATTCAATAAAGAAAGATTTATCATTTATTTCTTAAATTATTCATGATCAAAAGATATGTTGTTACTTAGGATGACAACGTTTATCATGTGTAGGTCGTTGTGTGCCTTATAGGTTGGTTGTCCTCATAACCAAGGAGTGTTCAGACACTGGTATGGCATGCAAGTGAGTTGTATAGATACATCTACACTGAATTTGACCAACTCTGAAATTTTTCTGCTGTCAAGATTTACACTGATGGAATATGGGTATAACTATCCCTCCAACCTGAGATCACCATGGTGACTTCCAAGCAACTCACTGTGCTTTGATGTCAGACTACCTGAATTTTTAATTTAGTAACGAATGATTTTTGAGCATAGTCAAGTACTTAAGGAGTCAGTGCGTATATCAACATGGGATTGACTACTCCTAATTTTAGGAGCTATGTTCAATTATATTTCAATTTAGAAAAGCCTTGGCCAAGGTAGTCTTAGTGAGGAGTCATGGGACTAATTACTTTGAGACATGATATAGATGTATTTTCTAGGATTGATAGTCAAATTCTGAATCATCTATTACACAGAGGTCATAGGGATGAATTATACAGTAACTATATTCACATAGGTTTTGAATATTGTGAATGTAACTATTTGACCTATCTGAATGTTGGGTACCATTGCTAGATGGTCACTTTGATTAGTATAAAAATTAGTTTCTATGCTATCGGCTTAGGTTTGGACCTACAGAGTCACACACATTAGAGGTTCCTACCTGATCTAATGGCTGGTGAAGAGTTCAACTTGACTGGATCTGTATGATGAAGAGTCCCACTCGACTGGGACTCTAAGGTCAAGAGTCCCACTGGACTAGGACTCTTCGATTGAGAGTCTTACTGGGTTGGGATACTGAGACTCAATGTTTGGGAGTCTCTGGTCAAGAGTCCCGTTGGACTAGATTCTTCGATCAAGAGTCCCATAGCTCTGAAACTCTGAGTCCTACATATCTAGAACTCTGTAATTAAGAGTTGGGACTCTACAATTATGAGTTTCATTTATTTTGGACATCGGGATCAAGAGTCCAACTAGTTTAGGACTCTTCAATCAAGAGTTTCATTTTGATGGGACTCTGTTGTCCAGACATCCACTAGATTTGAACTCTAGATTTTTGAGAGATTTTCTTAGTGATTTGATCATTAATTAACTCAATTTTATTGGGTAATTATTTTTAGATCAAGTTCAATTGAATTGGGTTTAGTTGTATCTGATCAGATTAGGTCATGGTTTGACCTAATCGCCGAGGAGGTTTGAACTCTAATTTGATCAGCGGTTGGGATTGATCAATTCTTAATTTTATTGGGATTTAATTGAGTCTAATTAAGCCTAATTATTTTGCATTTAATTTGATCTAATTGGGCCTAAATAATTTTGATTGGGTTGGTTCAATTGGTTGAAGTTTAAATTCAAAGACTACTTTGACTAGTCTTCTCTTCCCATGCGCCACATATGCCCCACGCCTCTTTGAATTCAATTTTCTTCTCTTGTAAAGTTTTCCATGCTGATTAGAGGTATCTCACCTAGGTCTCCCATGTTGCAAATGGATTGCGATGTTTGGTTTCATTCAAAAATTCAAAGGAGTTTGAATTTTAAAGGCTAACCACCCATGCACCACCACACCTTTGTGCGCCCACTATTCTTCATGAGAGAAGGTTCTCATGCTTCATTCTCCATGCACAAAATATTCCACACTTTCATTTCTTTCACCACTTTTTTGTTTGAAACAAATTGATTGGCATTTGAATTCAAAACAAGTTTGAACTCAAATTGACAACCAACCCGTTCTAATCCTCTCACGCGTACTCTCCACTATTTTGGCAAAAAATAAAAGGAAGAGTTTTTTGGATGTGTGACATAGATCTGAAAAAAAAGGGGAGGACTTACATGTGCCTCTATGTGCATGAGAAAAATATTAAACAAATTGAGAGAAAGAAAAAAGCAAAGAGAGTTGGGCGCAAGTTCTTTTTCTGAGTGCTACGTAGGGTTTTAGAACCTGAGATTTGGGAAGCAATTGCATGAGCTACGAGAGTCATAAGCCTGCAAAACATCAGAGAGAACCTCCTCTATCTCTCTACTATATCTACCAGCAATCCAGAGTGTCCCTGAAGTCTGTAGATGAAGATCGAAGTCGTTCGATCAAAACAACCCTTGAAAGTCTTCGATATCGAGCTAGCACTCACGGAGAGCCGATCAGGACCAGGAGCCTTGTGTGGACAATCCATGGGGGCCAGATATTTGTGTGACTATGTCACAACTAGCGGACCTCCTCGATGATGATCAGATCATGGCGATCGACTATCCGCACAAGGTATAGTGTTCAGAACACTTAGATGTAGTAAGTATCTTACTGCACTGTTTTAATTTTTAGATCTAATATGTATGCATTTATGTCATGTTTAGATCCTTAATATAGGGTTTATTTTCTGATATGATCAATAATTAATTAATTAAATTAATTAATTTTTTATTATAATTTAACTATTTTCAAAATTATTTTTGAAAGTAGCACTATTAATCCTACACTGGTTTCTTCAAATGGTATCAGAGCAAGGTTCGCTAAACATGATATGCTTACATGTTTTAGATTGATAATTTAGATTTGATCTAAATATTAATCTAATATTCTAAATAATTAGATCTAAAATATTAAAATCAAGATCACATGGACTGTAGGTTGTCCTGCTATAGGGTTTATCTCTACAGTGAAAAGGTTATCCTAGTACGTTGCTGATCTAAATCATTAATCATAAAATCTTAGATTTAATCTAATACTTTTATGATCTGATTAAATTAAGCTTTAATCTAATTTTTTATCATGAATGCATTTTAGATAAGATCTAAAATTTGATTCATGATTTAGTATTATGTAATGTACATAGCTTCAGATTAAACCCTACAACTAGTATTATTTGTGAATTGAGCCGATTCAATTTTAAAGTGAGTCGACTCAATTGGTGAATAATACTAAGTTGTAAATAATCTTTCAAAATTTAAAAATATTTTTGAAATGCCAAACCCTAACCCTCAGCCCATAAAATTAATTAAAAATTAAGTATAATGATTTAGTGCGTAGAATTATGAATTAAGACTCTAAGTCATTAATCATAAAATGTGGATTATTGGATTAGTTGAATTAGGTCCATAATTTGGACCTTAGGTTAGTTAAAAAGTAGAATAAATTAGAGCAATTGATCAAATCTAATTAAATATTAATTTCGATTAGGTCAAGAACTCTATAGATACAATTACAATAGTTGTAGTTGATCAAGCCTATGCCTTTAACGAGGACCAAATGAACTTGATTCATGGCTACACGGTTGAACCCAAAATTACTAGGTTGGTAAAATTAAAATTAATGAACCAGATGATGTCTAAGATAAGTCTAGCAGCTTGACCCATGGTTTTTAATTGGGAGCTACTTGCACTGATTCGATCTTTGATAAGTTAATGGCATATTCCTTCTACTGATCTCACTTACTTGGCCATCCTGGTGAGTTAAGTTTCGATTCTATCACTTGGTGATTTGGGCTCACCCATGTCAATTAGGTAAATTAGTCTGACTGATTTAGGTTTTCCTAATGGCGGCTTAGATTAGATCCTTTTTATCTGACTTGGTGATGTCAGTGGGAGGATCAAAATTGGCTCACTGTATTTCTCTCTTTTCTTAAATATATTAACTAAATTTTCTAAAATTATTAGGTTCTTAAAAATAAAATAGTTATATAGATAACTAAATCATTGCCTCCTATTAGGTTGAGTGATAATGGGTTCATAAATTTGATAATCACTGGAGGCCCAAAGGCCTGGTGCTTATTGATTAATGAAATTATCATTCATAAAATGATGATTTGGTTAAGTCTTTTTGATGGTGGTTAGATTGGTCGACCAAAGTCGGGCCTGATCATTTATTAGTTAGATAAGATCAAATGTAGTCATGTTAATGGTTGGACCTAACCAGACTTTTTCAGCGGAGGCCAAAGCCTACTGATTAGGTCTCCTTAGCAAAATTGATGTTACTAGAAATTATTTAGAGAAATAATTGGTTTTGAACCTATCCATAGGTGCACATAGGTTGACCAACCAAAGTTAGGCTCGTGTGTAGTCTACGTGGATTCTAGTACCTACTAAGAAATTAAAGTAATTCCTCGAATTGGAGGTAGAGGCTGCCAATTCATATAAAATAGTGGGAGAATCTTTAGACTAAAGTCCAAGTCTTTAGGATAATTGATTCATATACTAATTAGGTTTGATTTTTCTTATTATACAGAAATGGCCACTATTCTATCGCTTCGATCATTGTTAGATAATGATAAATTAATGAGATTCAACTATGATAGCTGGTATCGTAAGTTGAAAATCATCCTAAAGCATTAGCAGATCCTTTATATCATAACAGATTCAGCATCTGAGGAGCCAGCTCCGAATGTCAAAGGAGCGATCCAAAATACTTGTTAGAAGTGGCTCAATGACCGCACCACCGTTCGGTGTATAAGCTGGTCGTAATGAACGACGAGTTCAACCTCATGTTCAAAAATGCCCAGCCACAAGAGATGCTTCAAATATTGAACGACTCCTTTGGAATGCCTCACGATGTTGAAAGGCATAAAACAAATTATGCTATTTTCAATGCTCAGATGAGGGATAGGGCCTCAGTCACCAATCATGTATTGTACATGATCGAGATGATTGAGTGCCTTAGCAAGCTGGGCTTTCCCTTGCATGAGTAGCTCGGTAAGGATGCGATCTTTAATTCCTTGCCCAAGTCTTTTCTTTTCTTTCTTTCTAACTCATTTCAGAATGACAAAGCCTACAGTCAACTATCACGGCTTGTTAGGATTGCTGCAGAACTTTGAGAAAAATCACCAACTCCATAAGGAGATGGTGAACGTAGTGGGAGGATCTTCTTCTGATCGTTGACCTTTTAAAAAAGAGAAGAAGAACAAGAAGGTACAGCCTTATGCCAGGATGACTGCACAGGGTCGGACCAAGAAGCGCAAGCCTGACCAGTGCCAGGCGGAGTGCTTCTTCTATATGAAGCAGGGGCACTAGTAGAGGAATTGTCCTCTATACGTTACCTCCCTAGACCTGAACAGGCCGAGGAGGAAGCAAGTGGTTGCTGGGCAAAGTAATTATATGATAACATCTTGCAATTTTTTCTTATTTGATTCTATTGCCTAGGTATTAGATACTAACAATCCTTATCATATTTATAATTCTATGTAGTGCTTGTAGGTCAGTAGAAGATTTGATCAAGGCGAGAAGTTCCTGAACGTTGGAGATGGAAGACAAGTTCCAATTCTAGCTTTAGGAATCAAGAACCTTGTAATCAATTCAAATAAAGTTATTCTTAAAGAATGTCATTTTTGTCCAACCTTCTTATTGAATGTCATTTCTATAGGCCTTTTGTCCACAAATGGTTTTAAAATATCAATAAAAGAAAAATTTTATAATATCATTTCGAATGGTGTTATAATTTTTATTGGACAATTGAATAACAAAATTTATTTACCTTCTATGCCTGTTAACGTGGTTCAATCCTCGATAAATGCCCTAAAATTAGTGATGTGTCTGATCTTTGGCACTGTAAGCTAGATCATATTAACAAGAATAGAATTAATAGGTTAGTTTAGAAAGAAATTTTTAAGGTTAGTAATTGTGAATTACTTCTGACCTATGAGTTCTATCTTCTTGGTAAGATGACCAGGTCACCTTTTACTGAAAAAGGTGAACGAGCCACTGAACTCCTGAGTTTAGTACATTTGGATGTATATGGACCCATGAGCTCAAGTGCCAGAGGTGGATACTTCTACTTCATAACCTTCATAGACGATCTATCGAGATATGGGTACGTCTACTTAATGAAACATAAGTCGGAGTCGTTTGAAATGTTCAAACTAGTTTGAAATGAGGTAGAAAAATAAACTGAAAAGAGTATTAAAACTCTTCGACCTGATTGAGAGGGTGAGTATCTTTCTAATGAGTTTTCGACATATCTTGGAGAGAATGGGATTCTCTCCCAATGGACCCCTCTTGGAATACCATAACATAATGGTATGTCTGAGAGAAGAAATCGAACCTTGTTGGACATGGTTTGATCCATGACGGGGTTTGCTGGTCTGTCAATCTCTCTCTATGGGGACATGCGCTCGAGTCAGCTTGTTACACTATGAATAGGGTTTCGAGTAAATCTATTAATAAAACACCATATGAGATATGGACAGGGCGTAAGTCAGTGCTCTCACATCTTAAGGTTTGGAGGTGTTCGGTTTATGTCAAATATTTAATGATAGATAAGCTTGGACCTAGGTCTAATAAGTGTAGTTTTATAGTTTATCCAAAAGAAATCAAAGGGTACTACTTCTATCTTGCTGATGAGCAAAAAAATATTTGTCAGCCTTAAGGCAGTCTTTTTAGAAAAAAAGTTTCTTAGTGAAGAAACTAATACCTCTAAGGTCAAACTAGATAAAGTACAATAGATGAAAAAACAGACATAAGTTGTTGAATCTAAGCTAGATCTGATTAGATCAGACCTAGAACCCATTGTAAATGCATCTTTAAGGTGATCTGATAGAGTACCGCATCAACTGGATAGATACTATGGTTTTTTGATTTGGGATGGAGATTCCATCGAACTCGATGAGAATGATCAGGATCTGATCACCTATATGGATACAATGTAGAGATTGAACTCTGAGAAATGACTTAAGGCCATGAAATCCAAAATGAAATCCATGAAGGTCAATGATGTATGGACATTGGTTGACCAACCCAAAGGGGTGAAACCCATAAGCTGTAAGTAGGTCTTTAAAAGAAGAAAGGGCGCAAATGAAAAGATGGAGACATATAAAGCTCATCTGATTACCAAGGGGTATCGTCAACATTATGGTATTGACTTTGATGAGATGTTTTCTACTGTGGCAATGCTCAAATCTATTTGGATTATGCTTGCCATCACTGCCCATCTGGATTATGAAATCTGGCAGATGGATGTAAAAATAACCTTCTTAAATAGAGAGCTGGATGAAGAGGTGAATATCATACAGTCTGAACGATTCACATCCACAGATGAGTCTAAGGTATGCAGGCTTCAAAGATCTATTTATGGACTGAAGCAAGCATCTCGGAGCTAGAACATACAATTTGATAGAACAATCAAAACGTATGGCTTCATTAAGAATGAAGAGGAGCCCTACATGTATAAGTGGGCTAATGGTCCAGTAATAATATTTCTAGTGTTGTATGTAGATGACATTCTCTTAATTGAGAATGATGTCCCTACATTACAAGGAATAAAGATCTAGCTATCATCACAGTTCTTCATGAAAGATCTAGGAGAAGCTTCCTACATCCTAAGGATGAAGATCTATAGAGATAGACCTAAAAGGTTGCTTGGATTGTCTCAGTCTACGTACATTGACACTGTGCTAAAATGATTCAATATGAAGAATTTTAAGAAAGGCTATCTATCGATAGGCCATGGAATTTCTCTCTCAAAGAGGGATTGTCTGACAACACCTCTAGAAAGAAAGCATATGAGCAAAATACCATATGCTTTGATAGTGGGTTCTATAATATACGCCATGACATGTACGCGATCAGATGTGGCATACTCACTAGAGATAGTGAGTAGATACCTATCTAATTCAAGGGAGAACCATTGGAAGGTTGTTAAAACAATCCTAAAGAATTTGAGAAATCTAAGGACCAGTGACTTGTATATGGTGAATTGGACTTGAAGCTTGTGGGGTTCGCAGAGTCTAGTTTCTAGTCTGATCATTATGATACCAAGAGTATGTTAGGATATATATTCACCCTTAATGATGGGGCTGTCTGCTGGAAAATTTCAAAGTAGCACACTATGGCCGATTCAGTTTGCATGGTGGAGTATGTCGCTGCATTAGATGCTGCCAAAATTGTAGTGTGGCTGAGAAAATTTATCACCAAGCTTGGAGTAGCATGCTCCTTTGATGATCCAGTTCTACTCTATTATGATAGCTCTGGAGCCATTGCTCAGGCAAAGAAATCTAAGGTACACCAGCGAATGAAGCATATTCTACTCCACTTCCACCTTGTCCAAGAAATTATGGATCAAGATGATGTCGATCTTCAGAGGATCGACAAGAAGGAGAACCTGGCCGACTGATTCACTAAAGCTGTTGCGGTGAAGGAGTTTGATGACTTCAAGTTGAGGATAGGTATTAGATACTGCACCAATTGGCTTTGGTCAAAGTGGGAGTTTGTTGGAAATATGTTCCAAAGCCAATCATCAACCTATTGATGATTGTACTACTTATTATACTTGTATATGAATTATTAATTAATAAAAATTATTTTGATATTTTTTATGATAAATTCTATTATCTTCTAATGAACTTCTGTGTTGTGATGAAATCTTTAGGACTATCTAGATTTGACAAAGGAGGATTTATCATTTAGTCCTTAAATTATTCATGACCAAAAGATATGTTGTTACTTAGGACGACAACATTTATCATGTGTAGATCATTGTGTGCCATATAGATTGGTTGCCCTCATAACCAAGGAGTGTTGAGACACTGGTATGGCATGCAAGTGAGATATATGGGTATATTTATACTGAACATGATCAACGTTGGAGCTTTTTTACTGTCAAGATTTGCTCTGACGGAATGTGGGTATAACGATCCCTCTAATCTAAGATCATCATGGTGACCACCAAGCAACTTACTATGCTTTGGTACGGGACTACCTGAATTTCTAATTCAGTAACGGAAGGTTTCTGGACATAGTTAAGTAATTAAGGAGTCAGTGCGTGTATTGATAGGAACGCGATGTTGTCGTTAAGACACCGTGTTTATCAATTTAATCCGACTTCTTAAAATCATTGAAAATGCGTAGATAGTAGTGAGTCGGGTCGAATCCACAAGGAAGGTAGTGTTTTTAGATTTGAAATCTTTGATTTTTTTGAGAAAAAAAAGAAAATGATTTGAATTTTGAAATAAAAACTGAAGTCGGAAGATTGAAAATAAAAATTAAAAGGTGCAGAAATTTAAATTTGGTACTAAGATCTATTAGTTAGATCTTAGCATCTACTTGCAATAAAATAAAAAGTAATAATTAAAATACAAAAATTAAATTATAATAAAAATAAAAAAAGTAAGAAATTAAAATATAAAAATAAAATTTTTATTAATTAAAATTTTAGAATTTAAATACATAAAATTCAAAAAGAAAAGATAATAAAATAAATTAGCCTGATCTCTGATCTTGGATCGGCATTGGTAGAAAGATGGTGTAGAAGCTCGACTCTTCTTCTCGGCACCCATTACTTCGAAGCAGCCTTTAACCCATAACCTGGCTTCGCCCTGTACCAAAGCTTCACCTTGATTGGAGATATTGATTTTTGGAGGCCTGGGGTCCTTTTTATAGAGTTAGGAGGGCTGGAAAGTTTGCTTCTAGGCAATGTGGGACTAATAGCCTTTATAATCATCAAAATCTGAATAAAATTTGAATTAAAATAGCTCTGATACATATTTGATAAATTTGATAAAATCCAGCCGTTCAATAGGAATCCAACGGTCCAAAAATCATCAAAATCGGATGCAGATCAGCTCAGATCGGGTCGGATTAAATTCTAGCCGTTGGATCGCACTTGATGGAGGAAATCTGGCCGCAAATCATGCGCCTGAGAGTTTGATCACTGTCGGGAGCTTTCTAGACCATCGGATCATCGCCTGGATTGAGCGCTACCGTTCAATGGTGATCCGCATGATGTCTGTGGCTGAATAAAATTTGGAAGCAACCACAGCCGTCCGATCCTGACCGCAAACAACCACATCCGTCCGATCGCGCAATCACTGTTCCCATAGACCGCGTAGACCGGCCGCACCACACACCGCAACCAATCAGCACCACTGTTGCTGAGTGAAAAGACTAAATTACCCTTATGAGCCACGACAAATTTCTGTAGACCCTTTAGGGGTCTAGGTCCACCACGTGGCAAGCTCTGATTCGCCGGATTTTACTGAGCTGGCGATCCACGCCTGGATCGTGGACCGACTGATGGCTTCAATGGCTGAGTCGGCTTTGATGGCTTGGCTTGGCTTGGTGGCTCAGCTTGGCTTGGTGGCTCGGCTTGCGGAGCTGACTGAGCTGGCTGAGCTGTTTTCTTTTTTATTTAATTTTTATTTATTTTAAATTTTTTAAAAAATTCATATCTTTTCCATTTGAGCTCCGTTTTACTTGAAATTTATTTTGTTGTGATCAAAAAAATGAGTTCTTTCTATTGATAATAAAATTTTATTTTTTAATTTTTATTAATTTTTATTATTTTTTAATTAATTTTTTAATTAATAAAAATATCAATTTCTCAAAAATTATATATAAATTGATTATTAATTCTTAAAAATTAATATCAATTAATTGATAAATTAATACTTTTATTGATGAATTTATTATACTTATCACTTCCCCCAACTTAAGCTTTGCTCATCCTCGAGTAAAGAAAGAATTTAGTTTTAAATACCTTTTAACTTTAGAGTTTCGAATTTTACCTAAGCAATTTTCAAAATGGCCATTGATATTCAGTAGAGCTTAAATGAGATATATCATTGGGGTATTAATATTTATCAATAGAAAAATTAAGTAAAGAACATTAAATTTTTTAGAACTTTTTCTAAATTATCCTACCTTTATCTCTGATTTGTCTAAACTTTCATATAGGCAGGTGTATTGCTACTTTCATCCTTCATTTATTAATTTTTATTTTCACATTGCCCACTTTTTGACACGAATATCATTGCTTACTTAGGCAACGGGACCCGGTTACTTGGTGGGAAACCAATGTTTTTTTTTTTTTTTTTTTAACGTTGTACCACTATTGAGTGTCTTAACTCCTTAAGCTTTCTATTTGATCCATGTAGCGAGTCTTGGGCCAATGACTCCCAAACCAGTTGGCTTTAGGGCACTAGGTATAGAATACCCCTCGGGCTTACTAGCTCGAATCAAATAGGCTACGAGTTAAGACTAGCTTTACAATGATTTTCTTTGTCCTTCCCACCTTTTGATGCGAAACTCAATGCTTGCTTACGCAAAGAGGCCCGATTACTCAGTGAGAAGTACTTGAAAACTATTTTATTAAAATAAATTTTTATATGAAGAAATGTATAGTTACCCTACACAAGTCTATAAAAAGTAGACTTTTCTTTGATGCTAGTAGAAATAATTAGAAATGCTCCAAGAAATTTTTTTTTTATATTCTAGACTTAACTCTTTATTGAATTTTCTTAATACTTGATTCCTCAATATCTCATAGATTCTCTAATCTGTGCATCAATTTTTTTTTTAAAATGCTTAGTTTAATTCGATTCTTAAGCATAATCAGGTATCTAAATACTAAATACTAACTTTTTCGAGGACTTAAAATTTTAAAATTTTTATTTTTCTCTTCCCCCAACTTAATCGACATTGTCCTCAATGGAGAAGAAGAAAAAATAAAGGATGTAATAAAAAACATGGAAGAATACACCTAACTCAGTATATATATATATATATATATATATATATATATATATATATATATATATATATATATATATATATATATTTTGGTCTAGCACATGCCTTTGAAAATTTGAGCTCTTCCACTCCAATTTATTCAAATTATCCTAAAAATAAAATAAACTAAAAAAATAAATTAGATAAAAACTAAATATTGGGTTGCCTCCCAACAAGCGCTAAGTTTACCATCTTCAGCCAGACACAATGCAGCTCACTATCCTGTGTCGAATATTGGATTGACAAATTCCAATGGTTTTGGATTGCCAATCTCAGAAAGTTGATTTATAATCCCATTATTGATATAATCTTTGTTAATTTTAGGAATATAATTTGTGATTCCATTCTCAGACCCATGTTTATTAAGAATTACTCCTATTTGTTCTTCTAAAATGCTCATGAACGGAGTTTTTATATTAGGAGTTAAGTTTGATTCAATGGGTGCTGGAATGGTGACTAAAGGCGATTTTAATTCTGGAGGTAAATTAATGTGATCTTGTTTAAACAACTCCATTGACATTTCATTACATGCCTTTTGATTTTTATAAGAAGAACCAACTTCTAGGGTTGAAGGAAATAGGACATTAGGTTTATAAGTCTCGGAGAAATCATCTATTCTCTTTTTCCCTATTTCTATCTCATTTAAATTGGAACTAGCATCAGTACTAATTCTTGGCTTGAGTTCTTCTATGTGGTTAGTCTCAGTACTAACCGGTTCCTCTAAATTTTTATTTTGGCTAGCATCAGTACTAGCCTCTCTCACCTGGTCTTGGTATGGGTCATAAGAATCCTATAGCTTTTAAGTTCAGGAATTACTTTGGCATTATCAAATTGGAGATTCTTAGATGAAACATTAGATTGATAATTTAATCCAGGTGGTTGGTGGTCATTAGGTGGGTTGTTTGAAATTGGTAGGTTCGGTAGTTGATCTAGTTCTCTCCTCATGTTAGACTCAACTAATTATCCTATTTGAGCTTCTAGTCTGGCGATAGATTGCTGTTGAGTTAGAATTAATTGTTGAAGTTGGTTAAATCTATCATCAGCTAGATTGGTCTGTTGAGGAGGTGGGTATGAAGGCTGATTATAATATAATGGCTGGTTAAACTGACTAGGCTGACCATTATTATAGGCATAATTTTGATAATTTTGCTCAAGTGAAATTTGGGTCTGAGCCTGAGTCTGTTGGGATGTCCAAGAAAAATTAAAGTTACTCCAATCTGAATTATATGAATTTGAAAATGGATCATTAATCAATTTGGAGTATCCTTGAGCAGCTTGAACTTGTTCTTGGATAAAATATTGAAATTGTGCAGCCATAGGACATTCACTCACATGATGGGTTGGGCTAGCACAGCTTGAATAAGTCTCCTGATAATTAGAAGATGATGAGAATTGTGCAGGAGATTATTGACCTAGAATTAGAAGTTGATCTATTTTTTGAGCAAGAAGGTCAACTTTACCTAATTTTTGGACTATTAGGTTCAGATTAGCCATTTGATTATTATAGTTGGGTTCAACTAGATCAGGTAAAGTAATTTCCTACCATATATGTATTAATGCAACCCTAACGTATTATTCAAATAAAAATTTTAGAATTTTTTATATTTTTTTTATTATTTTATTATATTAAAGATTAATTATTTTATTTATTAATTAAGTCTAAATATTTTTTTTAATATTTTTTAGTTAGTTAAATTTAATTTTTATTTTATTTTATTTTATTTTTTTAGAGGAGAAAGGAAAAAGAAAGAAAGAAAAGTTCTAAAAAAGAGATCCTAAGGAGTCCTAGAACTAAGAAGAAAGAGAAGAATTAGGTTTAATTAGATTTAATATTGGTTAGCAATCAAGTTGGTCAATCAATCCTGACTAAAGGTTGTCCTAGATCTAGACAGCTCCTAACTGTCATGGTCACCTTCAAGCCCTCCAAGTGTAGGATTAGCCAATCAACTAGCTAGGTAAGTGTAAGGTTGGTGGGAGTCCCCCCGTTGCTTGCCTTAGACACCAATTGTGCTTGGCCAGGTAAGCAAATGGAATCAATTAGAAACCACCTTCCTTCAGGCGCAGTCATCCCTGAACCACTTTCCTAGATACCAGTCAAATTAACTTATCCTAACCTGGTACAACACTTTGGATTCCTTATCCTATTGAGCTCGAGTTCCTAGGGTTGATGTCTAATTGATTTTAATTTAAAGGTTTAGGTCATTGCAGAATGTTGGTTGGTTGTTTGTAGGCTAAGGAAGGGTGATCAAATCCCCACCTTATCTTATTTAATTGGGTTGTGCCCTTAATTTAATTTAATATGAATATGCACAAAAAAAAATTCAATCAAAGGGTTTTATGCAATTTAAACTAGATGCATGCAACTAATTGAATTCTGAAAGGCTTACCTTGCTTCCAGCAATCACCAAAAAAAAATAAAACTAAAAATAAAAATAAAACTAATATGATGCATGCTCTAAACAGTTAGGGTTTCTAATCTTACCATGAGGCTTTTAATTAGGTTTAAATAAATATTTTTTAAATTAATTTAAAAATAAAATAAATAAATAAATAAATAAAAAGGAAAGAGGACTAGGGTTAGGATTGATCTCACCAAAATTTGATGCTTTCTTCATTTTCTCTTTTTTTTTCTCTACAAAATAAATAAAAAAAATTAGTAAGCAATATTAAAAAAAATAATTAATTTATAAAAAAAAAATCAAAGAAATCAAAGAAAAAAAATAGCATCTATTCCTTCCCCGGCAACGACGCCAAAAACTTGATAAGAACGCTATGTTGTCGTTAAGACACCGTGTTTATCAGTTTAATCCGACTTCTTAAAATCATTGAAAATGCGTAGATAGTAGTGAGTCAGGTCGAATCCACAAGGAAGGTAGTGTTTTTAGATTTTAATTTTTTTGAGAAGAAAAAGAAAATAATTTGAATTTTGAAATAAAAATTGAAGTCGGAAGATTGAAAATAAAAATTAAAAGATGCAGAAATTTAAATTTGGTACTAAGATCTATTAGTTAGATCTTAGCATCTACTTGCAATAAAATAAAAAGTAATAATTAAAATGCAGAAATTAAATTACAATAAAAATAAAAAAAGCAAGAAATTAAAATATAAAAATAAAATTTTTATTAATTAAAATTTTAGAATTTAAATACATAAAATTTAAAAAGAAAAGATAATAAAATAAAATAGCCTGATCTCTGATCTTGGATTGGCATTGGCAGAAAGATGGTGTAGAAGCTCGACTCTTCTTCTCGGCACCCGTTGCTTCGAAGTAGCCTTTAACCCATAGCCTGGCTTCGCCCTGTACCAAAGCTTCACCTTGATCGGAGATATTGATTTTTGGAGGCCTGAGGTCCTTTTTATAGAGTTAGGAGGGCTGGAAAGTTTGCTTCTAGGCAATGTGGGACTAATAGCCTTTATAATCATCAAAATCTGAATAAAATTCGAATTAAAATAGCTCTGATACATCTTTGATAAATCTGATAAAATTCAGCCATTCAATAGGAATCCAACGGTCCAAAAATCATCAAAATCGGATGCAATCAGCTCAGATCGGGTCGGATTAAATTCTGGCCATTGGATCGCGCTTGATGGAGGAAATCTGGCCGCAAATCATGCGCCTGAGAGTTTGATCACCATCGTGAGCTTTCTGGACCATCGGATCATCGCCTGGATCGAGCGCTGCCATCCGATGGTGATCCGCGTGATGTCTGTAGCTGAATAAAATTTGGAAGCAACCACAGCCGTCCGATCCTGACCGCAAACAACCACATCCGTCTGATCGCGCAATCACTGTTCCCATGGACCGCGTAGACGGGCTGCACTGCACACCGCAACCAATCAGTGCCACTATTGCCGAGCGAAAAGACTAAATTACCCTTGTGAGCCGCGATAAATTTCTGTAGACCCTTTAGGGGTCTAGGTCTACCACGTGGCAAGCTCTGATTCGTCGGATTTTGCTGAGCTGACGGTCCACGCCTGGATCGTGGACCGACTGATGGCTTCAATGGCTGAGTCCGCTTTGATGGCTTGGCTTGGCTTGGTGGCTCGGCTTGGCTTGGTGGCTCGACTTGCGGAGCCGGCTGAGCCATTTTTTTTTATTTAATTTTTATTTATTTTATATTTTTTTAAAAATTCATATCTTTTCTATTTTAGCTCCGTTTTACTTAAAATTTATTTTGTTATGATCAAAAAAAATGAGCTCTTTCTATTGATAATAAAATTTTATTTTTTAATTTTTATTAATTTTTATTATTTTTTAATTAATTTTTTAATTAATAAAAATATCAATTTCTCAAAAATTTTATATAAATTGATTATTAATTCTTAAAAATTAATATCAATTAATTGATTAATTAATACTTTTATTGATGAATTTATTATACTTATCATGTATCAAGGTGGGATTGACCACTCCTGATTTTAGGAGCTATATTTAATTGTATTTCAATTTAGCAAAGCCTTGGCTAGGATAGTCTTAGTGAAGAGTCATAGGACTAATTTCTTTGAGATATGACATAGATGTATCTTTTAGGATTGACAGTCAAACCCTAGATCATCTATTACACAGAGGTCATAGGGATAAATTATATAGTAACCATATTTGCATATGTTTTAAATATTACGATTATAACTATTCGATCTATCAGAATGTCAGGTACCATTGCTAGATGGTCACTTCTATTAGTATAGAAATTGGTTTCTGTGCAACCATCTTAGGTTCGGACCCACGGAGTCACACACACTAGAGGTCTCTACCTGATCTAATAGTTGGTGAAGAGTCCCACTTGTCTGAAACTCTATGATGAAGAGTCCCACTCGATCAAGACTCTATGGTCAAGAGTCCCACTAGACTGGGACTCTTTGATCGAAAGTCTTACTGGGTTGGGACACTGAGTATCAATGTCTGGGAGTTTGTGGTGAAGTGGGACTCTTCGATTAAGAGTCCCACTAGACTGAGACTCTTCGATCAAGAGTCTCACAGCTCTGAAACTCTGAGTCCTATATGTCTGGGACTCTGTGATTGAGAGTTAGGACTCTACAATCATGAGTTCCATTTGTTTTGGACACCGGGATCAAGCGTCCAACTAGTTTGGTACTCTTCGATCAAGAGTTTCATTTTGATAGAACTCTATTGTCCGACACCCACTAGATTTGGACTCTAAATTTATGAGAGGTTTCATTAGTGATTTGATTGCTAATTAACTCAATTTGATTGAATAATAATTTTTGGATCAAGTCCAATTGAATTGGGTTCAGTTGGGTTTCACCCGATTAGGTCACGGTTTGACCTAATCGCCGAGGAGGTTCGAACCCTAATTTGATCAAAGGTTAGGATTGATTAATTTTTAATTTTATTAGAATTTAATTGAACCTAATTAATACTAATTATGTTCAGTTTAATTTGATTTAATTGGGCCTAACCAATTTTGATTGGGTTGGTTCAATTGGTTGAAGTTTAAATTCAAAGACTAGTTTGACTAGTCTTCTCTTCGCATGTGCCACATATGCCCGCGCCTCTTTGAATTCAATTTTCTTCTCTCGTAAAGTTTTCCATGCTGATTAGAGGTCTCTCGCCTAGGTCTCCCATGTTTCAAATGGATTGGGATGGTTGGTTTTGTTGGAAAACATGCAGGATTTCAAGCATAGATTTTAAAACCTTTTCGAAATATAGAGCAACGAAAGACATAGAGTAAACTATTTAATCTACAACATGTATGTAATCAAATTACAAAATCCTACATCAGGAATCTATAACAAGTTATGATGCAAATATAAATCTAAAATTAAATTAATTATAAGTAGTATTGATCATATCAATACCTAGATCTAGAACCATTCTAGATTTAACCCTAGATCGCATCTAGGTCACCAAGAGATCAGATCTCTTACCTTTGCACAGGTTGAGAACTCCATGGTTGAATTCGTTGTTTCCTTTGGAGCTGCACAAGCATCTAGCCTCTATAGGTGATTCACACAAACCTATAACATAGATCGAAGGTTCGTCGAATGAAGATCCGCTTGAAGTGCTAGCTTCTCGTGGATCCCTCCTGATGGTTAATCAAATATATATTCTTCGGATCTCTTGGATGCTCCAAGAGATGAAGAACATGAGGAGGAATAAGAAAGAAATCCAACCCTTAGATCTCTCATAAATCAAAAAATAAAATCAAGAAAAAATAAATCATAAGAGAAGACAAATCTTCTCTTTCAGGACATCAATGGTTGATGTCCTGAAAACATCTCTATACTATGACAAGAGGAGACCTTCTCCTCTAGAATTTTTTTTAAGTTTTTAGATCTAGGATTTTTGAGTTTATTCATACAAAATTCTCACAAAAATTGGAGTGGAAAGGTTCTCCAAAAAACCATAATAGAAGACCTTTTTTCTCTTCTCCTTCTCTCATCAGGACATGATCAGATCATGTCCAAAAATAACATCAGGCCCCAACAACATGGAGCACTCATCCCCACACCCAAATCTTTTCTCTCTCTCAGATTTTTATCATATAAAAATTATAAATAAAATAGGAAGAGAGAAACATAAAAGAAAAATATAAGAGAAGACAATCTTCTCTTACCTTCTCTCTTCAAGACATCAACCTTTGATGTCTTAATTGAGGGCTCTTCTCCAAGAATCTTGGCACCACAAATCCTCAACGCATTCTCCTCCTTCTTCTGTGATTTTTCATAATTTTTCTAGGATTTATCACATCCACTAGCCATCTCATAAGAGCCATCCCAATATTTAAGAAGACTAGGTCAAGAGACCTACTCAAACAAGGAAACAAGAAGGAATTTAGGGGGCGTCCAACTCTTGGACACCTCCCCAGGTTTTTGTGCATGGAGGACATAAAAGCCACACCTCAAAAAGTGGAGAGAAGGCACACAAAAAATCAGAGGGTGGTGTGGAGAAAATTCCATAGAGAGAGGAGGTGTTTTGGATAACTAGGACTATCAAATAGAATCCTATGCACAACTACTTTCTAATTTTGACCAAATCAAATTTAAATCTAATTCTTGAGATAATGGGGTGTGGAAAATAATTTCTTAGGTATAGAAATCATAGAAAAAAAATTTAAAATTAAATATTGGGGTGTGGGACCATTGGTGCAAGGGAAGAGTGAGAGTCCCAGTCCAATTGGGACTCATTATGTTTGATTAGGTCAAAACTATTTTGAACCTAAATCAAAACTAATTTAAATCAGATAAAATGCAACCTAATTAAGAGTGATCCTAGTTTAATTAGGAGTCCAATTAAGTTAGATTAAACCATATTTAATTCTAATTTAAATCTAAAGTCAATTTGGAATTAGATGCACATAAATCCTAGCCCAACTACAAATTGATTTTTTCTTGCAATTGGCTTATCCAATAAACCAATTGAACTTAACATAGTTAAGTCCAAACTAATTCTAATTGAATCTAATCCAATTAGACTTTATCTCAGTCTGATTGCTTATTCAAATTGAGCCAATTAGCAATCCAATTGCTAATCAATCCTGCAATACTTGAATTAGGTCAAACATCAATCACATTGAATGTTTGACCTCGAAATAATTCTCAATCATCGATTAACCATCTGATCAGATTATAAGCTCTAATGTGTATGACCCCATAGGTTCGGACCTAAGCTAGTCGCATAGAAACTAATTTCTATACTAATCAAAGTTACCATCTACCAATGGTTCCCGATGTCCGGATAGGTCGAATGTATGCAAAGCAACATTCTTAGAACTCTGGCAGATGTTTACCATATAATTCATTCCTTTGGCCAATAATGCTCAAGACGACTTCGTGTACACTGTTAGCACTCATATAAGTCATCGATATTATGTCTCAAAATTTTGCAAATCCCATGACACCTCACGAGGATTACCCAGGCGCAGATTTTGCTAAATTAAAACACAGCAAGTTATTTTCTTCCTGAAGTTAATCAAGAGTGGTCAATCCCATCTTGACTCACATACCGACTTTACAAGTACTAGACTATACATAGAAATCTTTCAATCCTATATTAGAAATACAGGTAGTCCGACACCAAAGTACAGTGAGTTGCTTGCAAGTCACCATAGTGATCTTAGGTCGGAGGGACACTTATATCCATTGGCCTTAGCTAGCTACTCTTGACAGTAGAGTACTATATTGATCACGTTCAGTGCAGATATACTCCTACATCTCATCTGGATGCCATATTAGTATCTTCACACCACTTGGTTATGAGGACAACCAATGCATATGGCATACAGCAACCTACACTCGATAAGTTATCATCCTTATTAATTACTTATCATTTGATCGTGAATAATTTAAAAACCATTTGATAAATCATCCTTTATCGATTGATTATGGTTCTAAGGATTTCATTATAATTTAGAAGTTCATTTAAGAAAGATAGTACTTTGATGATGAACCAACCAAATAACTGTTATTATTATATAATTCATATACTAATTCCAATCATTTACTCCTTAGATGATTGGCTTTAGGACACATTTTCCAACTCTCACTTAGACTAAAGGCAATCAGAATGATATCAAATATCTTATCTTTCACATGAGTTCATAGAACTCCTTAGTTCAGAGGCCTTAGCAAATGGGTCAATCAAGTTCTCCTTTTCCATCGATCTTCTAAAGATCGACGTCATCTTGATCAAAAAACAAACATGATAGTAATGTAGAATATTTTGGTTCTTCAATTGTGTAGTCTGAGCTATGGCTCCAGTGCCACGATAGGACTGGACCATCGATGGAGGGTGCCACTTTCAATCTGCTAATGAACCTCAACAACTATACAACTTACATGGCAGCATCATATGCCATGATGTCTCTACATCACTAATTGAATAGGCTAAAGTATCCTACTTAGAATCTTTTCAATAGATTGCTCCTATAATTAGGGTATGAGTCGATATTCTCTAGTTGCCATCTTATTCTGACTGAAATTAAAATATCCATATGTTTTAAATCAGTACTTCTATATTTGAATCACTAGACCTTAATATTTTTTAAATACTTAAGAATTATCTATACAATCTTCCAATGGCTCTCACTTAGATCAGATTGGTATCTGCTCACTACCTCTAGTGAGTATACCATGTCTGATCATGTACATGAAGAAATAAGATGATAGTTAAGCCTTTATTCTTTGCAATACTGGGATGTCATTCTTGATTAAGAGAATTTCATCCACAGATAATACAAGAAATAATACTATAGAATATTTTGTCCAATTATAAATGCAAAATTTCTCTTTATTCATAACAAAGGCATATGTTCAAAATGTATATTCTAATTCTGAGGTAATAGACAAACGGGCTTTAAGATCTTTACCTTCCCATCTGTGCTACTCTGATCCTTTTGAAAATTCATTCACACCCATGGATTTTGTCCCTTCAAGTTAATCATTTAGTGTCCATACACTATTGATTTCTATGGACTTCAATTTGGATCATGTGGCTCCAAGCCACTTCTCAAAGTCAGATCACTGCATTGTATCCCTATAGGTGATTGGATCCTTGTTGTTCTCATCGAACTCAACAAGATCACCATCCTGGACCTAGATACTAAAGTATCTATCTAGCAATGTGGTACTATACTGGATCTCCTTAAAGGTGACACTTTAATGGGCTCCAGATTTGATATGGTCAAATCCAATTCTGTAGGTTTACTAGATTACGTTGGTTCTTTTCTACCGATCAAACATTTTCAAGTTTAACTTGATAGGTATCAGTTTCTTCTCTAAGAAACTTCTTTCCAAAATGAATGCCCTACTGCTGATGAACATCTCATATTTTTCAGCATGGTAGAATTAATCACCCTTAAATATCTATCGGACCAGTATGCAAGTTTATCTATCTGCAAACCTATGACATAGGCTGACCAACCCCAAAACCAAAGGCGAAAGAGTTTAGATCTATGCTCGATCCATATCCCATATGGATTCAATGCAATAGATTCACTTGGTATAAATTTTCAGAGTAAAACAAATAGTCAGTAAAGCATAATCCTAAAATAGGTAGACTAGTGAACCCTATCGTGGATTGAACCATGTCTAGCAAAGTTCAATTTCCTCCTTTCAGATACACTATGTTCAGAAAAGAAATCCATCGAGAGAGAATCCCATTCTCTTCTAGATATGTCACAAACTTACTGGATAAGTATTCGCCTCCTCGATCTGATCGAAGAGTTTCGATGCCCTTTCTAGTTTGTTTTTCTTTTTCATTATTGAATCATTTGAACATTTCAAATGATTCAGGCCAGATGCATCCATGCCCAGATAGATCGTCTATAATGAAATACTAATATCTTTCTTTGGCACTTAAGTTCATAAGTCCACATACATCACCATGTATGAGACTAAGAACTTTATTGGCTCCTTCACTTTTTCCAATAAAAGGTAACTTTGTCATATTCCCCAGAAGACAAGATTCACAGACTATGTTTCACAATCATTGATATCAAGGTTTTCCTCTCAAGCTAACACATTGATCCTGTTCTTATTAACATGACTAAGCCTGTAGTGCCAAACATAGACATCCATGACATAATCTAACTAGGATGTGTGCATTCCACTTACCTAAAGTTCTAGTAACGAATTGCATAATACCACTGGTACCTAATACCTAGGTAGTAAAATTACATACAGAGAAATTTTAAGGTGTTATCATATAACGTTCTTGATAAGCAACTCTTGCTTCTTTCTCTTGTTCAGCCTGTTATGGTCAAGGAAAGCAAGACAATTCTTCTTCCTTTAGGACTTATTGTTTTGACTGAGCTTAGAAGCCCCCATACGAATCCATTCGTACTGCTGAACCAAATTCAACTCTCGATACTGATTATCGAAGTTGGGTCCATAAGTCTCCACTATCTAGCCATGATAGGAGCAATTATGATTTAGCCTTAATTTGAGAAAAGAGAACAATAACCTAAGTATATGAATTATTTTAAACCTAAAGACTTGGACTTTAGTCTAAAGATTCTTCCACTATTTTAATCGAATTGGTAGCCTCTACCTCAAATTTGGGAAATTACTTAAATTTTTTAGTAGGTACTAGAATCCACATAGACTACACATAAGCCCAACTATGGTTGGTCAACCCATGTACATCTAAGGGTAGGTTCATAACCAATTAATTTTCCAAACAATTTTTAGTAATTTAATTTTGCCCCAAAAACCTAATCAGTAGGCTAGGGCCTCAACTGTAAGGATTTGATTAGGTCCAACCACTAACATGAGCGTATTTAATGCATCTAACTAATGATTGATTAAGCCCAACTATGGTTGGTCAACCTAACCACCATTGGAGAGACACATCTAAATCGTCATATGATGAATGATAATTTCATTAGTCAACAAGCACCAGGCCAATGGGCCTCTAATGATTATCGAGTTAATGGACTCATTATCAAACACCTTAATAGGAGGCTATGACTCAATTATCTCCATAACTTCATCATTTTAAGCATCTAATAATTTTAAAAAATTTAAATTATTAGTGATTTAAGAATAGAAAGGACGTAGACCAATTTGCCCCCACTGACTTCACCAAGTCAGGTCCTCCCACTGACTTCACAAGTCACTGATGAGGATTATGATCAATTTTGGTCCATGGGCACCTATATCAGTCTCACTGAATGAAATCAATCTCATTGATTTCCTATGTGACATGGGTTAGCTCAAATTAATAAGCAACCTAATCGAAAATTGGTTAACCACATTGGCCAGGTAAGTGAGATTGATGGGATGGTCTGCCAAGGTTTGCCTTAGACTCCATCAAAAATGGCCAGGTAAGTAGGCTGCTAATTAAAAACCATCGATCTAAAATGACAGACTTATCTTAGATACTAATTAGTTTGTCAGTTTTGATTTGGTCAGCCTAAAGACTTGGGCTCGACCACTGAGCCACGATCAGGTCCATCTGTTAGATATATGGACTTTGATCAACTACAACTATTGAATTGATCTATAGATAAGAAATCACCTAATTCTAATTAATTATTAATTAGGTTTGATCAATTTTTTAACTAAATTCATATTTAATCTAATCCTATGTCTAACCTAATTAATGACCTGATCAAAACTAACCCATTTAACCTTTAACCTAAGTTTTATGAAATTATCTTAGGATCTTCAAATCACCAACCTAGATCCTAAACAATCACTTAATTCTTAATTAAGTTGAAAGTTTGGATTTATGGAAGCTCAAAACTAGTTTCTGATTTTATTATTTAAAATATTTTTAAATCATAAATAATTTGCATTGAATCATATTCAATATATGGTATTAGATCTGATTTATTTCATTATTTTAGATCATGTCCTAGAATTTTGAATCTAGAATTTTGCAGAAAGTAAGTTCTCAATTAAAATTTTATAAAATAAATATGTTATATATATACATTCTAGATTCAAAATAAAAATTAAATATCCACATATGAAATAAGAGGATCTAGATCTAAACATAAAATACATCATATGGATCAGATCATAAATTATTTAAAATTAGATTTAAAATTCAAAAATAATCATAAAGTACTTTAGATCTTATCTAACATATTTATGACTTAGGTTTCTCGGATCAGCACATACTAGGACAACCTTTCCACTATAAGAGGTAAATATTACAACAAGACAACATTATGGCAGTATGTGCAATTTTGATATTATTTAGATCTAATCTAAATAATCTAAAATAGATCAAATATCTATTTAATTCAAGATTTAAATCAAAAAATTGAATCAAAAATTTTCTTAGATCTAATCTAAATTATTCATGATTCAGATTTAGATCAGCACATACTAGGACAACCTTTTCATTGTTAGGGGTTAACCTTACAATAGGACAACCTTATGACAGTATGTGCGATCTTTAATTAATTTTAATTTTTATATTTAATCTAATGCAAACATGATCATGTTATAAAAGAATCTAAATGCTCTAATACCATGATTGAAAAACATGCAGGGTTTCATGCATAGATTTCAAAACTTTTTCAAAATATAGAGCAGCGAAAGATATAGATTAACTATTTAATCTACAACATGCATGTAATCAAATTATAAAATCCTGCATCAAAGATCTATAATATCTTATGATGCAAATATAAATTTTAAATTAAATTAATCATAAGTTGTATTGATCATATCAATACCTAGATCTAGAATAATTCTAGATCTAACCCTAGATCGCATCTAGATCACCAATAGATTAGATCTCTTATCTTTGCACGGGTTGAGAACTCCGTGGTTGAATCTATTGTTGCCTTTGGAGCTGCACAAGCATTCGACCTCTATAAGTGATCACACAAACTTGCAACATAGATTGGAGGTTCATTGAATGAAGATCCGCTCGAAGTGCTAGCTTCTCGCAGATCCCTCCTGATAGTTAATCAAATACATGGTCTTCGGATCTCTTGGATACTCCAAGAGATAAAGAACATGAGGAGAAATAAGAGAGGAATCCAACCGTTGGATCTTCCATAAATTAGAAAATAAAATAAAAAAAAAAACAAATCCTAAGAGAAGATAAATCTTCTCCTTTAGGACATCAATGGTTGATGTCCTGAAAACATCTCTATGCTAGGATAAGAGGAGATCTTCTCCTCTAGGATCTTTTCTAAGTTTTTAGATCTAAGATTTTTTATTTTATTCATACAAAATTTTGGCAAAAATTGGAGAGGAAAGGTTCTCCAAGAAACCTTAATAGAAGACCTTTCTTCTCTTCTCCTTCTCTCATTAGAATATGATCAGATCATATCCAAAAATAACACCATGCCCCAACAACTTGGAACACTCATTCCCACACCCAAATCCTCTCTCTCTCCCTTTGATTTTTATCATATAAAAATTATAAAAAAATAAAAAGAGAGAAACATAAAAAAAAAATATAAGAAAAGACAATCTTCTCTTACCTTGTCTCTTCAAGATATCAACCTTTGATGTCTTAATTGAGGGCTCTTCTCCAATAATCTTAGCACCACAAATCCTCCATGCATTCTCCTCATTCTTCTTTGATTTTTCATAATTTTTTTGGAATTTATCACATCCACTAGCCATCTCATAGGAGGTGCCCCAATATTTTGGAAGACTAGGTCAAGAGACCTAGTCAAACAAGGAAACAAGAAGGAATTTGGAGGGCATCCAACTCTTGGATGCCTCCCCAGATTTTTGTGCATGGAGAACATAAAAGCCACACCTCAGAAAGTAGAGACAAGGCACACAAAAAATTAGAGGGTGGCTTGGAGAAAATTCCATAGAGAGAGGAGGTGTTTTGGATAACTAGGATTCTATCAAATAGAATCCTATGTACAACTACTTTCTAATTTTGACCAAATCAAATTTAATCCAATTCCTAAGATAATAGGGTGTGAAAATTCATTTCTTAGGCATGAAAATTATAGAAAAAAAATCTAGAATTAAATAT
The DNA here is from genome assembly GCA_006176705.1 of Cocos nucifera. Taxonomy (NCBI): domain Eukaryota; kingdom Viridiplantae; phylum Streptophyta; class Magnoliopsida; order Arecales; family Arecaceae; genus Cocos; species Cocos nucifera. The sequence goes on along the minus strand of QRFJ01000975.1, from coordinate 338,546 downwards.
TATGTCGAAAATGTGTGCTCTTCCCACATAGATTGGCATGACCGTCGGTGATTAGCCAAGCAACAAGAAAGTATTTTTTAGAGATTAATGCAGAAGTACAATCAAATAATTCAAGGAACAGAGAAGAAGAGAAGAAGAGATTTCTAAAAGAAAAGAGTTTTTATTAAGTATATCTCAGTATCCTTACAATCTTCACCTATTTTCAGTATATATACTTTCAAAGGGTCAAGTCCAAGCTCAAAGAAAAACTCTCCAAATCCAAACAACTCACGTACACAAAAAAATAACCGACAAAAACTGAGTCGGCTAACCTATGACTGGGTTGGCTCAATCTCAGACTGAGCGGATCCAGTTGTGTACTATGCCAACAGCCCAAAAATACTGCTTTCTGTCTAGATTTTTCTCTGAGACCTAGCCGACTCAGTCCTGAACTAAGCCGACCCAGTTCTCGACTGAGCTGGCTCAGTCTTAGGATGAGCCGACCCAATTTTTGAACTTTTCTATTGAGGTTGATTCTTCTTCCGACTTGCTCTCGTCTTTTCATAACCCATCTTCTCATGTTTTCAAGACTTGGAAGTGCCACTTCTGAGCTCACACTCTCCATCTTTGTACTTCCAAGTTCCTGTGAACTCATCTTTTTTCAACAGACCCATCCGTGCCACACATCTCTGAAAGCTATCACTAGAGAGTACGTTCATGAGTGCATTAGACTAATTATTTATGGTAATGGACCTTCATCAGTTCAACTTCACCTTCCTCCACCAACTCTCTAATTTTGTTGTACCTCACATCTATATGCTTTGTGCGTACATGATAGACTGGGTTCTGTGCTAACAACAGAGCACTTTGACTATCACTGAACAGTGTAACCTTGCTCTGCTCCACCCCCAACTCATCAATCAACCTCCTAAGCCAAAGGTTTTTCTTTGCAGCCTTCATTATCCTAATGTACTTGGCCTCCGTGGTAGACAAGGCCGTGATTGGCTGAAGAGTTGATCTCCAAGACACTGATCCACCATATACGCAGAAGAGGTATCCAGTAGTAGACCTCCTTGTATCAAGATCATCAGCATAATTTGCATCAATAAATCCTTTCGGAGGATCGAACCTTCACACATCTTCATAGATTGTTCTCCAAATCCTCTCGACTGCCCACCAAACACCAAACCATAATTCTTTGTTCCATGCAGATATCTCAATATTCATTTCAATGCTTTTCAATATTCCTTCCAAGGGTTAGCCATGTATCTACTAACCATGCTCACTACATGTGCTATATCTGATATACAACGCACCATAGTGTACATCACACTGCCTACAATATTTGTATAAGAGACTCATTTCATGTACTCTCTATCCTCTTTCGATTGCAGGCTCTATAATCTGGAGAGAGATATATGGCTCGATAATGGCGTCTCGGTAGGTTTGGTCTTCTCCACCTTAAATCTCTCCAGAACCTTCTGGACGTACTTTTCTTCTGACAAATGGAGCACTCCTTTGCACCTATCTCTACAAATCTCCATTCTAAGGATTTTCTTAGTTGGACCCAAATCCTTCATCTCAAACTCAAATGATAATGCCCTTTTCAACCTTTTTACAGCATCCATGCTTCTACTGGATATGAGCATATCATCTACATATAATAACAGGTATAGGGCATCCTACACATCTACATCCTTGACGTAGACACAACAATCATGTTCACATCTACTGAAACCTAGGCTCAAGATAAAGCTATTGATGCGTGCTAATTTATAGCAATGGCAAATGCACCAGTCGATCAAGTAATAAAGTGAATGAGTAGAGTATCGTCCCTAGAGGATTGGAAAATAAGTACTAAAAAGCTCTTTCCTATGCTTTATTTAGAAGATCAATTAATGAGAATAAGAAATTAAAGAACAAAACAAAAATAAATAAATAATTAATTTTTTTTAAAAAAAAGAATAGAGAGAGTGTAAATTATTAAGGTTTTAGACTCAAGAGTAATGGATTACTAAGGCAATCAGTTCACCAACTCAGTCAATACAATATTCAAATTTTTAGATTAATTTTATTTCACGTGATGATGGAGTCTCCTAATTTATTCACTACCCTTTGGTCCAGGCATAACAAAACTATTAATATTTATTAATTACCCTTTGGTTCAGATGTAATTTAAATAAATATTAATGCATTAGGTTTTGTGAAACCCTCTAATTAAAATACGCTGCGTCCAAAGCGCACTAAAATTCTTGCATGCATATGAATTCTAATTTGATTCATAATACAAGGTATATAATCAAGAAGCATTAACATAGATGTACTTGGTCCGTAACATCTATGTTCATTAGATCAATTTAGAAGATGGCTGGTAATCTAAAAGTATTAAGATCGAATTTATATACTCCTCATGAATAAAATTTAAAAATAACCACACTGAATATTACATCAAAAGAGTGGCTACACCTTAGTTTAGTAAAAAAAAATTTAGTTCATGATAACAAGTTCAAAAATAGCAAATAAAATAAAAAGCATAGAGAAATTAGATTGTTTGATTGCTGAAATTGATTGTCTGCTGCTCTTGATGTGGAGAACTTGGCGAAGATGAAGAGGCTCGTTAATCGATGTCTTGATCGTCGAAAGAAATCAAAAACCCTTTTTGATTTTCTTACAAATCACTCTTCTCTTTCTACCTCTCTCCTCTCTCTTTCTCTCTCTCTCTTTTTTCTCCCTCTCTCTGTTTCTCCCCATCTCTCTCTCTGTCTCTCTCTGATTTTTTTCTCACGGCAACAACAGGTTTTTTATAGATCAAGAGATTGATTTCCCCCCAAAATCCATCAAAAATTAGGTTTAAGACTCCTACAACAACTCAAATTAAGATCTGGATAATTCTGCCCGTTAGATGTTGATCAAATGGTTCAAAAATCACTCAAAAATCCCTTAAAATAACCCAGATCAAGTTGGATTTAATGCCAGCTGTTGGATCAACTATTGGATCGAATCTGGGCCATCTGATCGTGCAGAAAGAAGGCTTCTGATCTATAGTTTAACATTGGGATGAATCTCAGCCGTTGGATCTCGATCGGGAGCTACGAATGCCGTCCATCAGCGCCTTCATTTCGACCGTCTGATCAAGTTTCAGTGAATGCCGCCCATTGAATCAGGCAAAATTTCCAAATTGCCCTCCGTGGATCATGCGCGAGCCCGATGTTGCGTGTACCGCCATGTTCTTCAGCCAATCAGAGCGCGCCTCTTGCTGTGAAATGCCCGAAATACCCTCCAATTGGTCCACCATGCACCGCAAAAAATGCTGACGTCATCCTGACGTCAGCATTGCATCGGTGGGTTGGTTTGTTGTTTTAGTCGAACCGGGCCGGACCACTGAACCAATTTTCTGAACCAGTTCGAATCGAATCAATTTTTTTTTTTTTTTTGAAATTCAATTCTGGGCTCGTTTGAAGTCCATTTTGCCTGAAATTTCTTTCATCTGAACCAAAAAAATAAGATCTTCACATTGGTGGCCTTCTTTCCTACATAAGATTAATAAAAATATTAATTTCTAAAGAAATAGATTAATTTATTTTATAATTTAATACTTTTATTAGTATATTTTTATCACTTATCACACCCTCCAACTTAGTCATTACTAGTCCCTTAGCAATGTTTTGCTTAATACCATATTTCAATAAGATTATCTATCACAAAGATAAAATCTAGGACTAAAGGTCAAAAAGTTTAGAAAATACTGCTAACTAAGCATTGAGCTTCAAAAGCAAATTTTTTAGTCAATACAATTAAAAACTTTCTTAGAGTACATCAAAGATCTATAGCACTTGTGTTCGTGATGACTAACTTTAGCATTTCAGTATTAAATTAAAAGAACAAAAGTATCTTCTCTTATCACCTATTTTGGTCAATTTTCTATACATTCTCAATTTTATACTCATAAATTAAGGTAGCTTTCACACTACCTTCCCTTTTTTTTTTTTTTTTTTTTTACTATGCTGAGCATCCTGGCCTTTTCTTCACCATTTTATGTAAATTTTCACACTTGACCTACGTGCAGAGACCTAGTTACTAGGCTTTGGGCAATCCACATATACTCTATCTTTTGCACTTTATTTATAGGCAGGTAGCTCTTTCCTTAGATTCAAGTTTCTTTGATTAGAATGTATATTAATTACCAATTTTTAGTCATAATTAAATCTTCAGTTGGCCTTATAATCAATACCTATTTTGCCTTGTTAGTGTGCATGTGCAATAAAAAATGCTAATAATCTTTTAATGACCTAAGTAGGCTGCAAAAAGTTGACCAACTAATCTACTTCTTTAACTCGTTACATTCATTAGCAAATAATTCTATCCTTTATCACTTATTCAGTTTATCTTGCTCAAGATTTTCTTCTTGACACATGGTTTTTTTGTTTTTTTGTTTTTTTTTTTTTAAACTTATTCTACATTATCTTAAAGGAGAAGGAAAAATAAAGGGTGCAATAAAGGATAAGAAGGAATACACCTGATTTGGTTCAATCTGGTTCTTTGGAGCTTTGAAATTTTGCTTGAACTCTCATTGATTTTTCTGCAAAATTAAAAATACACACCAAAGCTGTAAAAGAGCAACAATAAATTACTAAAAAATAAAAGAAAAGAAAAATGATCAAAACTAAAAAGAAAAGAAACAACCTATCTAATAGTTCTGATTTATAGTCTTCAGCTTGACTTTCTTTGAGTTTTAAAGTGGATCAATATGGTGCCACTTTAATTAGAATACTTTCATGTTTGATTGCATCCTCTTTCAATTTGACATTGCTCGCTTTTATAGTCTCAAACTTATTTTCTATAGAATTCTCATGTAATGGATTGTCAATAATATCAATTAGAAAATAGGTTTGATTATATCGGTTTGTTTAGTATCTTTGAAAACATTAAAAGTAACTTGTTTGTCTTGGACTCTAAGAATTAATTTTCCTTATTGAACATCTATTAAAGCTCCTTCAGTAGCTAAAAAGGGTCTCCCTAAAATAAGGGGTACATCATAATCTTCTTCCATATCAAGAATAATAAAATCAACAGGGAAAATAAACTTGTTTACCTTTACAAAGACATCCTCCACTATACCTCTTGGATATTTAATGGATTTGTCAACTAATTGAAGAGTAATAGTGGTAGGCTTTGGTTCTCCTAGACCCAACTTTCTAAAAGTAGAAAAAGGCATGAGATTAATGCTTGCTCCTAAATCACATAAAACTTTATCAAAACTACAATCACCAATAATGCAGGGGATAGTAAAACTCCCTGGATCTTTTAACTTCTATGGTAATTTATTTTAAAGTATTGCTGAGCATTCTTCATTCAAATTTATTCTCTCATGCTCCTTCAGCTTTTTCTTATTTGTTAAGATTTCTTTGAGAAACTTGGCATACTTGGGCATTTGAGTAATAGCATCTACAAAAGGAATATTAATATGTAAATTCTTTAGAATTTTGAAAAAGTTAGAAAATTCCTTATCTAGATGTTGTATTTATCTCTCTGAGAATGGTAGTGGTGGCATGTAGGGTTTCACATTTGGATCGGCAAATCGTATACCTAGAGACCATCCATCTACTGGTTGTTTTAGTGACTGATGAATTTTAGTTGATGGTTTCTTATTTGTAGTTGGTTCCTCAGTCTCATTCTTTTAATGTGGCTCCTCTAACTTTGTACCACTTCTTAAGGTGATAGCATTGACTTGCTCCCTTGGATTTGTCTCCGTATTGCTTGGCAAGGATTCCTGAGGTCTTTTGGAGATTATCTTAGCCATTTGACCTATTTGCATCTCCAAGTTTCGAATTGCTGCTGTTTGGTCCTATCTAAGTTTGGCTTTCAAATTTTTTATAGTTGTTTCTTGGTTTTGCATAAATTTGACCATCAGCTCTTCCATGTTGGACTTCTTTTTAGGTACTTGGAATCTTGGGGGTGGCTGTTGTGCTGCATTTTGATTACTCCATGAGAAATTTGGGTGCTGCCTCCACCCTTGATTGTATGTGTTGGAGTAGGGATTGTTTTGTTGCGGCCTAAAAAAATTACCAATATAATTAGCTGTATCAGTTGTTTTAGCAAAAGGGTTACCTGTCTGGCAATTGCTCGTATCATGTCCTCCTCCACACAGGTCATAAGTAATGCTCTGAATATGCATAGCTGTTCCCTTTAAGTTGTTGACTTCAGCTCTAAGGGCTGCAATTTTAGTTAGTAAGGTTGGCATGCAATCTACTCCCTACATAGCTGCTAGTCTTTTTGGCATCATGCGCTCTGTCTGCCATTGATAGCTATTTGATGCCATCTCATCGATCAGATCGAAAGCTTCTTCTTTCGTTTTTCGATTAATGGTTCCTCCTGCTACTGCATCAATCAAAGAATGATTAGTAGGAGATAAACCATTATAGAAAGTTTGTACCTGAAGCCATACGGGTAGTTGATGATGTGGACATCTCCTCAGCAGTTCTTTGAAATGCTCCCAAGCCTCATATAATGTCTTCATATCCATCTGCATAAATGAAGTGATATCGTTGCGCATCTTAGCAGTCTTGGAAGGTGGAAAGTACTTGGCTAAGAATTTTTGGGCTAGAACATCCTAAGTTGTAATAGAACCTACAGGAAGAGAATGAAGCCAACTCTTAGCTTTGTCCCATAAAGAGAAAGAAAATAACCTTAATCTAATAGCATCATCCGACATCCCATTAATTTTAAAAGTATCGCAAAGTTCAAGAAAATTAGAAATATGGGCATTCGGATCATCATGCATGTGTCCACTAAATTGGACAGTTGATTGAATAATCTGGATCATCGTCGATTTTATTTCGAAGTTGTTTGCTCGTACAGGTGGTCTCCTGATGCTCGAAGCTGCATCGACTACAGATGGTGTGATATAATCATTTAATGAACGATGTATTGGTTGAATAGCTTCATGCTGTCCTTCGGTCACCATATCCAATCCTAGATTGATGTCGTTAGGATCTTCAGCTGCCATGTTTCTCTCTTGTTGTAGTCTTCTAATAGTTCTTTCAATTTTTGGATCTAAAGGTAGTAAGTTACTATGTCCAGTACATGTCATGCACTAAAATTTTTTTTTTAAATAATAAAAATTAAAAATAAATTTCTAAAGTAAAGCTAGGATCAAAATTTCAATATTGTTTTAGACACAATCCCCGGCAACGGTGCCAAAAACTTGATGCGTGCTAATTTATAGCTATGGCAAGTGCACCAGTCGATCAAGTAATAAAGTGAATGAGTAGAGTATCATCCCTAGAGGATTGAAAAATAAGTACTGAAAAGCTCTTTCCTATGCTTTATTTAGAAGATCGATTTATGAGAATAAGAAATTAAAGAACAAAACAAAATAAATAAATAATTAAATTTTTTTATAAAAAAAAATAGAGAGAGTGTAAATTATTAGGGTTTTAAACTCAAGAGCAATGGATTACTAAGGCAATCAGGTTCACCAACTCAGTCAATACAATATTCAGATTTTTAGATTAATTTTATTTCATGTGATGGTGGAGTCTCCTAATTTATTCACTACCCTTTGGTCCAGGCATAGCAAAACTATTAATATTTATTAATTACCCTTTGGTCCAGGTGTAATTTAAATAAATATTAATGCATTAGGTTTTGTGAAACCCTCTAATTAAAATATACTGCGTCCAAAGCGCACTAAAATTTTCGCATGCATATGAATTCTAATTTGATTCATAATACAAGGTATATAATTAAGAAGCATTAACATAGATGTACTTGGTCCGTAACATCTATGTTCATCAGATCAATTTAGAAGATGGCCAATAATCTAAAAGCATTAAGATCAGATTTATATACTCCTCATGAATAAAATTTAAAAATAATCATACTGAATATTACATCAAAAGAGTGGCTACACCTTAGTCCTAGTAAAAGAAAATTTAGTTCATGATAACAAGTTCAAAAATAGCAAATAAAATAAAAAGCATAGAGAAATTAGACTGTTTGATTGCTGAAATTGATTGTCTGCTGCTCTTGATATGGAGAACTTGGCGAAGATGAAGAGGCTCCTTAATCGATGTCTTGATCATCGAAAGAAATCAAAAAGCCTTTTTGATTTTCTTACAAATCACTCTTCTCTTTCTACCTCTCTCCTCTCTCTTTCGCTCTCTCTCTTTTTCTCCCTCTCTCTCTTTCTCCCCATCTCTCTCTCTATCTCTCTCAAATTTTTTTCTCACAGCAATAACAGGCTTTTTATAGATTAGGAGATTGATTTCCCCCCAAAATCCATCAAAAATTAGGTTTAAGACTCCTAAAACAACTCAAATTAAGATCTGGATAATTCTGCCCGTTAGATGCTGATCAAATGGTTCAAAAACTACTAAAAAAACCCCTTAAAATAACCCAAATCAAGTCGGATTTAATGCCAGCCGTTGGATCAACCATTGGATCGAATCTGGGCCATCCGATCGTGCAGAAAGAAGGCTTTTGATCTATAGTTTAACATCGGGATGAATCTCAGCCATTGGATCTCGATCGGGAGCTACGGATGCCATCCATCAGCGCCTTCATTTCAACCGTCCGATCAAGTTTCAGTGAATGCCACCCGTTGGATCAGACAAAATTTCCAAATTGCCCTTCGTGGACTATGCGCGAGCCTGGTGTTGCATGGACCGCCACATTCTTCAGCCAATCAGAGCGCGTCTCTTGCTGTGAAATATTCGAAATACCATCTAGTTGGTCCACCGTGCACTGCAAAAAATGCTGACGTCAGCGGGCTAGTTTGCTGTTTCAATCAAATTGGGTCGGACCGCTGAATCGATTTTCTGAATCAGTTCGAATCGAACCAATTTTTTTTTTTTTTTTTTTTGAAATTCAATTCTGGGCTCATTTGAAGTCCGTTTTGCTTGAAATTTATTTCATCTGAACCAAAAAAATAAGATCTTCATATTGGTGGCCTTCTTTCCTACATAAAATTAATAAAAATATTAATTTTTAAAGAAATAGATTAATTAATTTTATAATTTAATTCTTTTATTAGTATATTTTTACCACTTATCAGCTATCACTACTATAAAAAAGGGCTACGACAGCGGTTCGTAACCACTGTCGTAGCCCAAAAAATTGCTACCATAGACTACGACGGTGGTTTTCTAACCACTGCCACTGCGACCATCATCATAGCTCTGTGGCAGCGATTGTTGTAATGGTTGTTTAAACTGCTGCCATAGATAGCCTATTGTACTGATTTATAAATCATTATAATAGATCGATCTATAGCAGTGGTTATGTAATCACTGCCATAGATTATCTATGGCAGCGGTTACATAACTGCTGCCATAGATAATCTATCGCAGCGATTACGTAATTGCTGCCATAACTGTTGCTGTAGATAACCTATGGCAGCGGTTACATAATCGCTGCCATAGGTCTAATGCAGTGGTTGGCACCGTTAGCACTATGGACCAATGGCAGCAGTTGGCACGAATATTGCAGCGATTATAAAATCACTACCGTAGATCTTTTTATAATTAAAAAATTAAAATTATTATTTTTTAGATATTTTATCTAGTAAATATAGATATATAATATAAGAAAATATAATAAACATAAAAATTATTTTAAAATATTAAAATTTTATTATTGAATAAAATTTATTATAATATTTTTTTAAAAAATAAAATATATCAAAAGTTTCCTAAATCTACATCACCGGAGCTGGAGCCAGAGCCAAAGTTGGAGCTGGAGCTGGTACTAGAGTCGGAGCTGAAACTGGAGTTGGAGCTGAAACGTGAGCCAATATATCCTCAAAGCTCATAACTGCAAAACATGTGCTGAGGTGGATGGAGTATGCTCCGACTACTCCTCGGATGCTGAACTGTGCGTAGCCCATCAAGTGGCAAGGGTGAAAGGTAGATCGCATTTCGGTGCCATCATGACCTGCAACGTTAATGAACATTAATCAATATAACATGCTGAACAATATTATTAATATAGCATTAGTAAATAGTCTCTAATATTTATACCAGATGGGGATTCTCTTAGTGGCCGTCACGGCACGACCTACCAGCACAACATGGCACGGCACGACCTATCAGCACGACATGGTCTATCGACATGGCACATATTTTTCTTAAGCTTCCAAAGATCAGAAGAAAGAAAGCTCTTTGACCAAAACAAGAAAGAAATAAAGAAAAATTCAAATAAAAATTAATAATTAGACTCTAATAATTTATACTAGAATGTTGAAGTTATCGTCTAGTGGAATCTATAATATGGACATCACCGTCGCTCCTGACAAATATGTTTGGGACCTGGATAGTACCAGGTAAGTTTTATCCTAGAGGAGTACTTTGCATGCATGGTCCAACATCGTCATCAACTTCGGTATGATCAAAAATATGCCTAGGCACCATCCTCACAATAACACCCCATTGAGGCTCCAAGGAATCACTAACATAGAATCACTAACGTAAAAGACTTGACTAGCTTGGGAGGCAAGTATATATGGTTCTTCAGTGTGGAGGTGGCATTGCATGTTAATAAGAGTAAAACCACACTCATCAGTCTTCATCCCAGATTATGATAAGGTGTCAAACAAATCGCACTTCATCAATGCGATCCTTCCTTTAGAATAATAGTCCAAGATGACTATCTTCTCTACCATGCCATAATAATTCAAATCCTCTATATGAGGCTGTGAATCCCTCAAGCTAGCATAACACCTAGTGGTGGCACTTAACATGATGCCACTTTTTTGTGTTGCCATATTTATGGACTTGTTGTGAATATTAATCCTATAGCCGTTAATGACGAGCTATTTATACTCATGCATGATATGATTAGGGCCCATTGAAAAAGCATGCACTTTAGGGCTAACATCACTGAGCGGCAATCTCCACACCTAATTATGGAGATGACACCTAATTAGTAAACATGTTCCAATAAGTTATACCAGGCAAGAATATATAATTGCTTACATGATCTTTGAAACATTTAGAAAATTCATTGCTATGCATTTTCTCTTTCTCCCGCATAATTAGAGTGCCATATTTTACTCTTATGACCTTCTTGTGTTTGTTGCATGCATAAAAAATAAATTTAGGTATAATTAGATATTTTTTCTAATTATTATTAAATAAATAATGCTGAGTGACTCACCTTATATATGGCTCAATGACATCACAGTTGAAGAGCATGTAAGGGTGTGCCTTATCCCTTTCCTCAATACTCAAATTACTGAGGTGGTATGAAGTGAGAAGTCCACCTGACTATGGAATGGACTTAAATGCAGGCTCAATTAGCTTATATTGATCATCCTGATTCCTTATTGATCGATTATGACATATCTCGAGCTTGTTTAAGTACATGGTATAAAAATCCATACACTCTTGACCCAAATAACCATCTGCTATAGATCCCTCTGGGCAATTCATATTTCTTACATAAGATTTTAGAGTTTGAATATTTCTCTCAGTAGGATACATCCATTGGCAAAACATTAGGCCTCCAAGTGCAACTTTCCCTGCAAGGTGCATGGTGAGATGCATCATAACGATGAAAAATAATGGTAGAATTATCTTCTCTAGATCACATAATATAGTCACCGCTCTTGCCTTCATTTCCTTCACGTCTTTCTTAAGCAACCTCTTTGCACAAATATCTCTATAAAAGTTGCAAAGATGAATAACCGCCATTCTAACATTTTTTGGCAACACACGGTGAATAGCTATTGGGATCAATTCCTACATCAGTACATGATAATCATGAGTCTTCAATCCCCCAAGTTTGACATCCTTACTATTCATATGCTTTGATATGTTGCTTGAGTATCCATCTGGGACCTTTATGCTCTCCAACATACGAAGAAATGTGGACTGTTCGGAGGCATTCATAATATAGCATGCATGAGGAAGCCTCCACTGTTCTCCCTCAGCCGGCTCTGGATGGAATAATCTTCTAATACCCCATTCTTTTAAGTCAAGTCAGGAATTCAAGTTATCCTTGGTCCTATCCTTGATATTCAAGATTGTTGCCAAAAGGAGCTTGTACACATTCTTTTCAATATGCATTACATCTAAGTAGTGGTGCAATAAGTTTATCTCCCAATATGGCAAGTCAAAGAAGATGCTCCTTTTCCTCTAATTAAAGTGTGTGTCATCTTTCTTTGATCGACGCTTTCTTTTTTTATCACTAATCAATTCACCTTTTCCAAATTCAACACTGAGACCATCTAACTCTCTAAGTACTTCACTCCCAGACATTCGGCCAAGCACCTCACCTTCTTCAATAGTTTCATCGAAGGAGTGTGCATCCCTTCTGTACGGATGATTTCGATGGAAAAAACGTCGATGCCCCATATAGCTAAAGCTCCTCCGATGTGTCAACCTTCTAGACCAGGTATTTCTTCCACTGATCGAGCATGCTAGCTCACCTTTGGTGCTCCAACCCAACATTAGGGCATAGGCTGAAAAGTTATTTATTGTCCACAAAAGCACTGCACACAAGGAGAATGACTCATTCAGTAAAGCATCCAATGTTGGAACACCATAAATGCTCCATAACTGTTTCAGATCGGCAATAAGAGGCTGTAAATAAACATCAATATCTTTACCTACCTCCATCGATCCAAGGATGAGCACTATCATGAAAGCAAAGGATATTTTCATACACATCCATGGTGGGAGGTTGTAAACATGAATAAATACTGGCCATACACTATGGACAATATTCATATACTTGAATGGGTTGAAACCATCGCACGACAAGCCCAACCTCACATTACGTATCCCTTGTGCGAAGTCAGGATGTAAATCATTAAACTTCTACCATGCCTCTCCATTAGCTGGATGCCTCAATGCATCATCTTTTGTTTGGTCCTCTTCATGCCATCTCATGTCCTTCGATGTCTTTGCCGACATAAACAACTTTTATAGTCTTGGAATCAAAGAAAAGTGCCACATCAACTTTTGTGATATGCGAGTCGATGTGCCATCTTTATTCTATTTCCATCTTGATACACCACACCTCGTGCACTCATTGCAGTTGACATCTCCCTCCTAATAGAGCATGCAATCATTTAGACATGCATGTATCTTAGTATAAGTAAAGTCCAGCTATTCAATAATCTTTGATGCCTCATAATTATTTTTCAAAATTCATGCATCATCCAAAAGAATGTCCTCCAAAAGCTTTAGTATACAGTTCACTCCATTATTACTGAACCCATTGGAGCATTTCACATGATACAATCGGATTAAGAACTCAAGCTTCACCATCTTTTCACAACCGAGATACAATGAAATATTAGCATCCTCCATCAACTTGCGGACCTTCTGAAGGGAAATCTTGATTTCCCGGTCCAGGTTCGTCCAGATCTGATTAGATCAAGAGATATATTTCAAAATTTTCTCTTAATCTCAATCAGATCTTGATATGTTTCAGATCTGATTCTTATTATTTTAATAAATAAAATAAAATAAGATAAATTAAATCAAATTTAATTTACCTGATTTGGGTAATCCTATTATCCTGTAGATGATCCTGATTGCAGCGGAAGGTTCTGGATCTTAGCCACGCAAGCGCCTGGCCTCTACCAGTATCCACTTGGGTTGGATCTGGAGATCCTCTTCTTTTCTATCATACCTCCAAAAATTAGATCTGGATCTGATCTGGAGGATCTTCAAAACTCTTTTGAAGATCTGCAGTCGTCCTTTTGCAGCAGCGCAGCCTTCTTGCTTTTGATCGCCTTTCCTTGATCTGAATCGCACCAACCTAAGTCCAAAACACCTTTTGGACGTGGAGAGCAAGGGGAGAAGAAGCTATGGCATGGAGAAGGAGGGGAGACGCAGCCTTGGGCGCAGGGTCTTATTTATAGACCTCTTGTGATCCAACTCCTCTTCCTCTCAACCAATCACAACCCTTTGTGAAATCAGATCTAAATCTGATTGGTTGGAATAGAGACCCCTGGATTCCTCCTTAGAGGGTGCCTAAGACCAGTCAAACTGGATTCTTAGTAGAACTCTGATTGGAATCCAAAAGGGAGGTGGAGTCCTTGTCCAACAAGGACTCCTAGGCGCCTCCTACTTGGGCTCACGCCGCCCTTGGCGTGCGCCCTTCTCCTTGCGAGGTTCTGGCAGGGGGACAGGCCCCCACCAGCTCTCCAATAGGTGCATGACATGTGGTCAAAAGTCAAAGGGTGAATGGTCAACGTTTGACCAGTCAAAAGTAGACTTTTGACCAAAGTCAAAGAACAAGAAATGACAGGTGACCAAAAATGGCAAGTAATGTCTTACAAATAAGACAACCTATTCTGATTTGGACAACCTCCAGTCAGACCATATGAAGGCCTCTAATTGAGCACAAACTCCTTTGGCTCAGTCAGGATAACTTATTTGTGATAGTAAAAGAAGAACATTAGGTTCAATCGAGTGCTAGCACGATTTCCTTGAACCTAATTGAATCTCATTCAGATCAATTGAACTAGATCAGTTCAATTGATGATCACCAGATTCAAACCCTTGTTTGTGTGACCCAGTTAGGTTCAGTTCTGTATGGTAATGGGATATGTCATGATCTCTATCATAGACATCATCGAAACTCCTTTCGATGGATCAGAACTCTTCTGATTCGAACAGCTAGAATGATCGATCATCTAAATCATTCTAATTGCTCCCAAAATCCACCAGTGACACCTAGCAGTATATGGTGGCAACCCATCAGAGCTGAATGCGAACCTCTTGGTGCAGCTACCTGTGTGATTCAGTTCTTCTATCTTGAGCCCCGATCAGATTAGGGTTAAGGTGAACTCGTCAAACCCTAGTCTCTGTCATATGATGTAATCATTCGATTCGAGTCCAATGTGAAAATCTAAATAGAAACTCTTTCTATTATTTCACTCTACCATGGCCATGGATTTCTGGACTTGATTCTCATGATCATCATAGGGCTACTCCTCTACCACCGAGGTAGATAGATCCCATCTTGATGCAATCCAGTTCCTACAATGAACATGCTATAGCCAACATACACCTCAGGGTTCCATATGGCTAGGAGACCGAGTAATGGTGTAGTCAAACTATAACACCCTCAAGGTGAACTGCCGATGCATCTCAGGTCAAAGAACCAGACACACTACTGCAGCATCGAGTCAGTCATTGACGAGAAGGTAGACTCCCTAATGACTACTCGAGGTGGTCACGCTCAGTGCCCTCGTTCTCTAACGAGTACCTGTACTCTCGCTCCGGTGTCTCCACACCGTAGACTCAAGACTCATCTACTAAAGAGAAGCGATCGTACACCAACCTTCCGGATCAATCACCATCCTCATGATGATCCTATGGTCGGGAGCTGTTTATGAGTTAATAATGATTATTCATGTCTTAAATTTTCAACTCTTGAAAATATGAATTATCATTACCATTAACTCAAAGGATGTATCACAGACACTAAATACACATGTGTGATAGAAAATAATCTATTTCATTAAATTATAGTCAAAATTATAATTTTGCCCCTAGAAGTCTATTACAAGTGTCAGCCAATTCTGGCTTCTAGGGCACATATATCTAACACCTTCTCCACATCCTCACTATTTGTCATTCGATCAATCACAGGATCAGACATGGACGTAGATGCACCATCATTATGGCCAATAAATAAAAAAATATCATGAACCATTTGTTTCACTCCCCCTTCAGGTTGATCGCCTCCTTACGGCCTGCCCTCACCATGTTGGTCCCAACAAATTTCATAATCGACTTCAAAGCCATAAATAGTGAGGTGACCATTGACATCTTGACGAGGTAGCCATGGCCTATCCATACACTTTTTATAAAGATATTCGATCAGTCCATGGTCCCTAAATTTTTCTATAGCATAATCAAGAAATTTTTTTGAAGTCCAGCCTTATATTCTGACGAGAGCCTACTAAACTTCATCCACACCTTATCCATTTTAAAAATGATGATACTGCAAGTAAATCATGTGTTGAATTCAGATTAAATATCATTTTTAGATATGCAATAAATGCATCCTATCATCAACTAATATGTAAAGATAGGTCCTATCCCATTCAGAAATTATATTAATTCTATAGGTTCATTACAGTAATCAAATGATATGCAATAGGAATCGAATGAAATTTTGATAGTATTTTTTCTTAGTTCTCCTATGTAGGAAGAATAAAAGAAAAATACTGTCCAAAATTTCATTCAAAATTCTTAGCATACCATTTCATTACTGCAATTATCTATAGAATTATCTATAATTTCCAAACTATCCATATTGGACAATCAATTGATCATTGTACATAATTCTATAATCCATATAATTATATATAATTATGTGGATGCCGAAGATTATGTACACTAATCAATTGATAGGTCTATCATTATGCAATGCAATAAACAAAAACAACAAGATATAAACATCCAGAAAATGTTATGCAATAAATTCTACAACATGAATTACATTTATAAATAATCAATGATGGCTACGAGGTCGGATCCCTCTTTTTTTCTCTCAAGTATAGATCCATCGAATATTTAGATTCGGATATGGTATCAGTAATTAAAATTAGATCGGATCTGAATATCCAGATTTTGATCCAAACTCAATCCATTGATAGATCTAGTCCACAGCCTCCGACATGGCACAGCCTAAGGCTACCACTACGGCACAGCCCAAAAACTATGGCATATAGATAATTATAATATTTATAATAAATATTTATAATATTTATTATAAATAATCTATAATTTATTATAAATATATATAATTAATAAATAATACTATAAAATTTTAAAAAAAATTATACCTATGGCTATAGAGAGCGGATCACATTGAAAGTTCCGACGGTCACCGACGACGATGCTAGAGGAGGACGATGGCACTAGAGGTAACCTGAGAAATAAAAGAAAGATAGTGGAAGAGAGAAAAAGAAGAAAGAGAGAGAGAGCAGGAACGACCGGGGATGGGAGGCCAAGGGGAGTGGGCATAGTGATGAAGAGGCCGAAGGAGGCTTCACATTCGATTGGAGGAGGGTCAGAATGGTGGGATTTCATGGGGGCCGAAGGAGGGTGGAGGGGGGCTCGTCAGAAGGGTTTGATTTCGCACTAGACCAAAGGAGGATAGAGTGTGGGGAGGGGTTTCATGGAGGATCGGTGGAGGGTCGAGGTGGATGGGGGTTCACCGTAGAGGGGTTCATAGGGGGCCGAGGGAGGTCGGTTGGGGATTGGTCAGAGGGGTTTCACTAGGGCCGAGGAAGGGTCTGATGGAGGGGTGGCAGGGCCAAGTAGGGAGTGGCGAGTGGCGAGGTGAGGTGGCCAGGGATGGGGGCCAGAGAGGAAGGGGGAAGGAGGGGCGACGTCGGCTGGGGGGGAGGAAGGGTGATGCCGACCAAGGGTGAGAAGGGTCGACGCCGGCTGGGGGAGGAGGGGTGATGCCAATCGGAGGGGAGGAGGGGCGTGTCTATCGGGGGGAGAGGGGTGATGAGGGGCGATGCCGGTCAGGAGGAGAGGAGGGGCGACACTGATGCCGGCCATGGGTGAGGAGGGTCGACGTCAGCTAGGGGGAGGAGGGGTGATGCCAATTAGGGGGGAGGAGGGGCGACGTCGGTCGGGGGGTGAGGGGGGACGAGGGGCGATGTCGATCGAGGGGAGAGGAGGGGCAACACTGGCTGGGGGGGAGGAGCCTCACCGATGACGAAGAGGATGGGGAGAGAGAGAGAGAGATATCGAGCACGTACGAGAGGAAAGAAAAAATTTGAGGATTTTTAACCTAACCTATGGCAGCAGTTATCGAACCGATGCCATAGATCTATGACAGCAGTTATCGACCCACTGCCATAGATCTATAGCAGCGGTTTTTCAAAACCACTATCATAGATCTGTGGCAGTGTTTCTATAACCGCTACTATAGATCTATAGCAGTGATTTTTGATAACTACTACCATAGGTGGAAATTGATTTTTTTCTCATTTTTTCTGTAAATATTATATAATTTTAAAATTTAATACCCATCTTCATCAATCATTATCTAAATAATTATCATTAGAGTGTCACCGCCAAAGGTCGCCTCGATCCGATGGCCCTAGCTTCATCGATCAAAAAAATTTTATTTCGATGATCATGAATGATGATGTGATGATCTAATAGATGGAGATCTTTGATGGATCTAAAAACCTACAATGATAATCTTGATGACGTTTGTAGCATACTATCAAAGTTTTACTTCAATCGGATATCGTTATCATGGTCAATTTATTATGGAATGATTTCGACTGTTAAATTAAAAACAAGCGATCAAAGGGTTAAACGATATTCGATTATGAGATAATTTTTGAGTTAAATGATTTTTATTATAATTTTAAATATTTTATATGGCAATGATAGTAAAATTTGAATTATTTTCGTATAAACTATTCATGTTAAGCAGATATTGCAAAAGCACGGGCCTAACAACCAATGAAGTTTCAGAATGGTTATCAGGAGACGTATAGTTTTAGATCGTTCTTCATCTCAAGAGTTGAATTTTATAATCACCACCATAAAAAATAATTAAAGTAGTATCCATGATCATTTATAAAAAAAATTATCTCATAATCAAATACCATTTGGTTCTTTGATCACTAGTTTATCATTTAACGGTCGAAACTATCCTATACTAAATTGATCAAGATAACGATATTCGATTGAAGTAAAACTTTGTTAGTATGCTACAAACATCATCGAGATCATCGTTGTAGGTTTTTAGATCCATCGGAGGTCTCCATCTATCAGATCATCGCATCATCATTCGTGATCGTCGAAATCAAATTTTTCTGATCGACGAAACTAGGACCATCGGATCGAGGTGACCTTTTGCTTACACACTCTAATGATAATTATTTAGATAATGAATAATAAAGATGGATATTAAATTTTAAAATTATATAATATTTATAAAAAAAGAAAAAAATATATATGACAGTGGTTATAATTAATCGCTGCCATAAATCAGATTATAGCAGTAGTTCCTACTAACCGCTGCTATAGGTCCGACTTATGGTAGCGATTATAATAAACCACTACTATAGGTTGACCTATGACAGCGGTTTTTTGTAACCACTACTATAGGTCCGACCTACGGCAGCGGTTTTCTCTAACCACTGCTATATGTCGAACCTATAACAGCAGTTACAAAAATCGCTGCTATAGGTCCGACCTATAGCAGCGGTTAACGAAAACTGCTATCGTATGAGCTATGGCAGCGATTTTGAAAACCACTGCCATAGTAAGTGTTGCCATAGGCCATTTTTATAGTAGTGTATCAAACCTTTGGTACCACTGATGAGGGAACTGTTTCAAGCCATACAAAGACTTTCTGAGTAAACTCACCATTTCTTCCTATCCCATCTCCATAAAACCATCTAACTGCTTCATGTAGATTCTTTCCTCCAAAGTTCCATGAAGGAAGGCCGTCTTCACGTCCATCTGTTCCAATTTTATGTTATGCTATGCCACTAGTGACAGCAAAACTCGAATAGATGTATGATGCACCACAGAAGAGAAAATTTTTATGTAGTCAAACCCTTCCCTTTGTGAGTATCCCTTTGCTACCAGCCTTGCTTTGAATCTGACTCCACCTTGTTCTGAAGGTTCTTCTTTCTTTGTGAACACCCACTTTGAGCCAATAGGTCGAGCACCCTCTGGAAAGTCCACCAGCTGCTATGTCTGATTCTTCTCGAGTGTTCCATCTGCTCCATCATGGCCTGTACCCATGAATCATGATCCTCACTCTCCATGGCTTCTACATAATTCTTTGGATCTCCATTAGTAGTGATGAGTGCATAAGAGATAACCTCATCAATGCCATATCCGATCGATGTCTTAATAGTACGCTGGGGCTTGTGCAAATCCACTCCTACTAGCATATCTCTATTCGATGTCTATGCCTGCTCCTACACATATTTCTGAACTACCAGCCCTCCATGCTGATTTTCAATCTTACACAATACTTTTCTATCCAGCTCCACCTCAACAGAAACACTCCTGTAAATGGATGTAACTTGCATGCCATCATTCTCTGACTGGCTATCATTGTTCACCTCTATTTTCCTAATTTCATCTATACCAGACCTTCTCAAGATGCTCTTCTCATCAAAGATAACGTCCTTGCTGATCACTGACTTTTGTGTCTGAGAGTCCCACAACAGGTACCCCTTGAATCCTTGTGGATATCCTAACAGAGAGATTATGTACACGACTGAATATTACCCATGCTATGAGTGTCACAAGCAAATACCAGTTGAATCTAGGTGAAGAGCACTAGACTTCTATGAAATATATCCTTAAGTACTTGAGAAGGACTAAGGATATGTTCATGATTTTTGGTAATGGAGAACTCTAGGTCTAGGATTATATAGACTCAGATTTTATGTCTGATATAGATGATCGAAAGTCGACATCTGGTAGTCTGTTTGTGTGTAATGGTGGTGCTGTTAGTTGGAAGAGTTTCAAGCAGACTATGATAGTAGATTCCACCATGAAAGTAGAGTACATCGCTGCATTGAAAGCTGCAAAGGAGGCATTCTGGTATAAGAAGTTTGCTGTAGAACTCGGAGTGATGCCATCAGATGCCATCCCTCTATACTGCGATAGTAATGGTGCTATAGCCCTAGCTAAGGAGCCAAGGTCTCAATAGAAATTCAAGCACATTGAGCAGCGATTCCACCTCATCTATGATTACCTCAAGATGGGTTATGTTGAGGTCAAGAGAGTTGACTCCGTAGATAATGTGGTGGCAAATCCACTGACGAAGCCTTTAGGCCAGCAAAAGATCGAAGCCCACCTTAAGAAGATGGGACTTAGATTTATAGCTAATTAGCTTTAGATCAAGTGGGAGTTTGTTAAATGTGTGCCCTAGAAGTCAGATTGACTAACACTTATAATACACTTCTAAGGATAGTTTTATAATTTTGACTATAAATTAATAAAAAAAATATTTTCTATCATAGTATGTATTTAAAGTGTATGTGACACATCCTTTGAGTTAATAGTAATGATAATTTATATTTTCAAAGTATTGAAAATTTAAGACATAAATTTTCATAGTTAACTCATAAACTGCTCCCGACCATAGGATCATCACGAGGATGGTGATTGATCCAGAATGTTGGTGTACAATAGCTTTCTTTGAGTAGATGAGTCTTGAGTCTACGGTGAGGAGACAGTGGAGCAAGAGTATAGGTACTCGTTAGAGAACAAGGGTACTGAGCATGACCACTTCGAGCATTCATAAGGAAGTCTACCTTTTCATTGATGACTGGCTCGATGTTGCAGTAGTTTGTTTGGTTCTTTGACTTGAGGTGTATTGATAATTTACCTTGATGGTGTTGTAGTTTGACTACACCATAACTCGATCTCCTAGCCATTCAGAACCTTAAGGTATATGTTGGCTATAGTACATTCATTGTAGGAATTGGATTGCACCAATAAGAGATCTATCTACCTCGGTAGATGAGGAGTGGCCCTACGCTGATCATGAGAGTTAAGTCCATAAGCCCATGGCCATGGCAGAGTGAAGATGGTAGAAAGAGTTTCTATAAAGGATTTCACATAGGACTCAAATCGAATGATTAATTCATATGACGGATATTGGGTTTGACAAGTTCACCTTAATCCTAATTTTGTCAAAACTCAAGATAGAAGAATCCAATCGCACAGGTAGCTGTACTGAGAGGTTCACTTTTAGCTCTGATGGGTTGCCGTCATATACTGCTAGGTATCACTATTGGATTTTGGAAGCAATTAGAATGATTTTGATGATTGATCATTCTAATTATATGAATTAGAAAAATTTTGGTCCATTGAAAGATGTTTTGATGATGTCAATGATGGAGATCACGACATGTCTCATTACCATATGGAACTAAACCTAACTGGATCACACAAATAAGGGTTTGGGTTTGGATTGAAGGAACCAGTGTAGGGTTAATAGTGTTACTTTCAAAAACATTTTCAAAAATAGCTAAATTATAGTAGAAAATTAATTAATTTAATTAATTAATTATTGATCATATTAGAAAATAAATCCTACATTAAGGATCTAAATATGACATAAATGCATACATATCAGATCTGAAAAATAAAATAGTGTAGTAAGCTATTTACTACATCTAAGTGTTCTGAACACTATACCTTTCGTGGGTAGTCGATCATCGTGATCTAATCATCGTCGAGGAGGTCTGCTAGTTATGATATAGCTATATAAATATTTGGTCTCCATGGATCGTCCACATGAGGCTCCTGGTCTTGATCAGCTCTCCATGAGTGCTAGCTCGATACCAGAGTCTTTTAGGGGCTGTTTCGATCGAATGACTTTGATCTTCTTCTACGGGCTTCTCAAGTACAATGGATTGCTGGTCGACGTAGTAGAGAGACAGAGGAGATTCTCTCTAATGTTTTGCAGACTTACAACTCTCGTAGCTGATGCAATTGCTTCTAGAATCCCATGTTCTAAAACCCTAGGTAGCGCTTAGAAAAAGAACTTGCGCCCAACTCTCTTTGTTTTTTCTTTCTCTTAATTTTTTTAATATTTATCTCATGCACGTAGAGGATCATGAAAGTCCTCTCCTCTTTTTTTCAGATCTATGTCACACATGAAAAAAACTCTTCCTTTTATTTTTTGCCAAAATAGTGGAGAGTATGCATGAGAGGATTAGAACGGGTTGGTTGTCAATTTGAATTAAAACTTGTTTTGAATTCAATTGCCAACCAATTTATTTCAAACAAAAAAGTGGCAAAAGAAGGGAAGGCATGGAATATTTTGTGCGTGGAGAATGAAGCATGAGAACCTTTACTCGTGAAGAAAAGTGGGTGCACAAAAGTGAGGTGGCGCATGGGTGCTTAGCCTTTAAAATTCAAACTCCTTTAAATTTTTGAATAAAACCTATTGAAAAATGTGCCCTAAAGCTAATCATCTAAGTAGTAGATGATTAGAATTAGTATATGAATTATCTAATAATAATAGTTATTTGGCTGGTTTATCATAAAAGTTCTATCTTCCTTAAATAAACTCCTAAATTATGATGAAATCCTTAGAACCATAATCAATCAATAAAGGAGGATTTATTGGATGGTTCTTAAATTATTCATGACAAAATGATAAGTTATTAATAAGAATGATAACATATCGAGTGTAGGTCGCTGTATGCCATATGCATTGGTTGTCCTCATAATCAAATGGTGTGAAGATACTGGTATGGCATCCAGGTGAGATGTAGGAGTACATCTGCACTGAACATGACCAATGTAGCACTCTACTATCAAGAGTAGCTAGCTAAGGCCAATGGGTATAAGTGTCCCTCCGATCTGAGAATACTATGGTGACTTATAAGCAACTCACTGTACTTTGATACTGGACTGCCTGTATTTCTAAGATAGATTCGAAAGATTTCTGGGTACAGTCAAGTACTTGTAAAGTTGGTGTGTGAGTTAAGATGGGATTGACCACTTCTAATTAACTTTAGGAAGAGAATGACTCACTGTGTTTCAATTTATCAAAACCTGGGCTTAGGTAATCCTCGTGAGGTGTCATGGGATTTGCAAAATTTTGAGACATAATAGCGATGACTTGTATGAGTGCTGACAGCGTACTCGAAGTCATCTTGAGTATTATTGGTAAAAGAAATGAATTATATAGTAACCATCGGCCAGGGTCCTAAGAATGTTGTTTTGCATATATTTGACCTATCCAGATGTTGGAAATTATTGCTAGATGGTAACTTTGATTGGTATAGAAATTAATTTTTATGCTATTGACTTACGTTCGTACCTATGGGGTCACACATATTAGAGCTTGTAACCTAATCAGATGGTTAATCGGTGATTGAAAATCATTTTGATGTCAAACATTCAATGCGATTGATGTTTGATCTAATGCAAGTATTGCCGAAGGATTGATTAGCAATTGGATTGCTAATTGGCTTAATTTGATTGACCAATCAGGCTGAGATCAAGTTTAATTGAATTAGATTCAATTAGAATTGGTTTGGACTTAACTGGGTTAAGTCCACTTAGTTTATTGGATATGTCAATTGCAAGGAAAAATCAATTCTTATTTGGACTAGGATTTAAGTCTATCTAATCCCAAATTGACTTTAGATTTAAATTAGAATTAAATATGATTTAATTTGATTTAATTGGGCTCCTAATTAGACTGATTGCTCTTAATTATGTTGCATTTTATCTGGTTTAAATTAGTTTTGATTTAGATTCAAAATAATTTTGACCTAGTCAAACATAAAGAGTCCCAATTGGACTAGGACTCTCACTCTTTTCTTGCACCAATGGTCCCATGCCCCAATATGTGAGCTCAGAAGTGGCACTCCCAAGTCTTAGAAACATGAGAAGATAGGTCATGGAAAGTTGGGAGTGAGTCGAAAGAAGAATCAGCCTCAATAGTAAAGTTCAAAAACTGGGCCGACTCACCCTGAGATTGAGCCGACCCAGTTCTGGGAAGATAGGAGCAAGTCGAAAGAAGAATTAGCTTCAATAGCAATGTTCAAAAACTAGGTCGGCTCATCCTGAGACTGAGCCGGCTTAGTTGAGAACTGGACTGGCTCAGTCTAGGACTAGATCAACTAGGTCTCAAAGAAAAATTCAGATGGAAAGCAGTATTTTTGGACTGTTGGTATGGTACACAACTAGGTCAACTTAGTCTGGGACCGAGTCGACCCGATCGTTGGTTAGCCGGCTTAGTTTGAAACTGGGTCGGCTTAGTTTATGCGGGTTATTATTTTATGTATATGGGTTGTTTGGATTTGGAGAGTTTTTCTATGAGCTTAGATCTGACCTTTTATAAAGTATATATACTGAAAATAGGTCAAGATTGTAAGCGTGCTGAGATATACTTAATAAAAATTCTTTTCTTTCAAAAATATCTTTTCTCTTCTTCTCTATTCCTTAAATTATTTGATCATGCTTCGACATTAATCTCTGAGAAGTACTTCCTTATTGCTTGGCTAATCACCGACGACCACGTCGATCCATGTGGAAAGAGCACGCATTTTCGATATTTGGTATCCAAGCGGTGCTACGTGGAAGGAAGGAAGACATGGAGGAACAGTGATATAGAAGTTTGCTTCATGGTTGTCTCTAGATTGAGGTGGAGATTGTTTACATGGAGGAACGGTGATATAGAAGTTTGGAAAGAGGATCTAGGGCTAGATAGATCTTCTTTGAAGGATAGTTTTACTAGTGTGTGAGATCGAAGAAGGATGTTAGAAATTTGTTCTTGACTTGTTTGAAGTCATGGGATCAAGTAGATTCAAGGTGGATTTTGGAAAGTTTGATGGCAAGGAGAACTTTACTCTATGGAAGCAAAGAGTAAAGGACTTGTTGGTTCAGCAGAGTTTCTGCAAGGTCTTGACAAAAGAAAGATCGAAAAAGATCAACGCTGAGGATTGAGAAGAGCTGGAGAAAATTGCTTTTAGCATAATCTGGATGTCCTTGGCCAATGATGTTTTGCCCAAGGTTTGCATAGAAACTATGGAAAAGGAGCTTTGGGAGAGACTAGAGAACACATATATGGGGAAGAACATGATGAATAAGCTATGGTTGAAGAAATAGCTGTATAGTCCGAGGATGCCCGAAGGTGGAGATCTTGTTGCACATATTTAGAGGTTCAATCAGGTGTGTTTTGAGGTGATGAGTTTGGATGTGAAGATCGATGAGGAGGATCGGGCATTATTGCTATTATGTTCTCTCCTAGGTTAATATGATGGTCTCATAACAACTTTAGTTTATGGGAAGGAGACTCTAAACTATGAAGAGGTTGTTGGTGTGCTCAGATCAAATGAGCAAAGAAAAATGATCTGCAAGAGAGACCCTAAGTCTGAGGTCTTGGCTGTGAATGAAAGATAGGGAAAATCAAAGAACAAGATAAGAAGAAAATCTAAGGATAGGTCAAAGTCTCGCGATCAGAGGAAGATGACATTGAAATGTTATAAATGTCATCAGCCTGGACACCTGAGGAGAGATTGTCCTCTTTTAAGATCAGGAAAAAAAAAGACCAGCAAGAAAGATGATACAGCTTCTATGAGCAGTGGAGAAGACCTACTAGTTGTATCAGATGGATCCACAGAGTATGATACTATGTAGATATTGGATTCAGCATGCTCGCACCACTATACTTCTCATCAGAAGTGGTTTGCTACCTACTAGAAGGCCGATGGTGAAAGTATCAGTCCTGGAGATGATCATCCATGCAAAGTAGCTAGAATTGGCTCTATCAGGGTGAGGATGTACAATGGGATCATTCGTACATTATCAAATATCAGGCATATACCAAAGTTGAAAAAGAATTTGATTTCTTTGGGCTACTTGGAGGAGTAGGTTATGCTTTTAGTAGCCAGGCTGGGAGTTGATGTCTAAAAATTTCCAAGGAAGCTTTGATGGTGATGAGAGGTAGAAGACTGAGCAACAATCTTTATGGAATGAAAGGCTTAGTGGTAAATGACAGTGCAGAGGTGCTAGCAGCGGCATAGGAGGAGTAGATTTTATATCAGCTATGGCATTATCGGATGGGTCGTATGAGTGATCATGGGCTCACTGAACTAAGTAGAAGAGGTATGATCCTAGCCCTAAGGAAGGATGGCACATATCTTTGTGAGCCATGCATCTTTGGCAAACAGCATAGGGTGATGTTTGCCACATGTACCAAGTGCAATGAGGGAGTGCTAGATTTAGTGCACTCAAATGTATGGGGACCAGCTCCTATATCAGCTAGAGGTGGGGCAAAATACTTTGTCACTTTTATTAATGATTTTTCAAGGAAGGTGTGGATTTATCTGATTAGAGAAAAATCAGATGTGTTTGTCCGGTTCAGAACCTGGAGAGCTGAAGTAGAGAAGGAGTCAGGAAGACAAGTAAAGTGTCTGAGGATGGACAATGGAGAGGAGTGTAATAGCCTGGAGTTCAGAAGATACTATGAGGAAAATGGCATCAAATGCCATTATACGGTGAAGATGATTCCCCAGCAGAATGGTGTCACAGAAAGGATGAACCAGACACTGACCAAGAAGGCATGGAGTTTAAGGCTGCAGACATCACTTCCAAAGTTCTTTTAGGATGATGCTCTAACTTTTTCTTATTTTCTTGTGAGCAGGTCCCCTTATAAGTTGAATGGAGGCATTCTAGAGGAGGTCTAGAGTGGGAAGAAGGTGGAGCTTGGCCACTTGAATGACTTCGATTACATAGCCTATGCACATGTGGAGGCAACCGAGAGGAACAAATTGGATCCAAAATCTCAAAAGATAACATTCGTA